>JAOTRR010000056.1:25716438-25727185 GCA_028570945.1 Gogo arcuatus
ACAATTCGATGGTTCATATGCTATAATATTATTATTCTATTCAGGGTGATTTTGTTCCCTTGTAAATATTTTGCTCATAAACTCATCAGGAGCTCTGCTTTCAGGCACTGCATAAATATCTATATTATCATCATATTGTCCATCCCTAAGCTTCCGTTATTAAAATAAACCTGAAATTAAAGTAAACATCTTGACCTTGGCTCAGTTCTTTCTTTCTTTTTTTTCTTTTTTTTGATAACTATATACATGATTTAAAATTAGATTTAAATATTTACAGGGATGGTGTTCAGTCTCAGTTATACTCTAAGAGTAAACTCTAAGGTAAAATAGAAATGTTAAAAATGCAAGTGTCATGCAAAATACTGTCAGTGGCGATTAGCAACATTAGCGTTATAGCATTAGCATTTTATTCATGCTACTACTAATCCCACAACTTAGAACATTTCTTTAAACTTTCATCAGTTATCAAAAATTAAAACATAAATATCCATAACAGAATTCAATACCTTAATTTTTCTAAGGTCCAGTAATGAGTGGCTCCGTTCTTCTGATCCTGCACCTCCACAGCTACGATAGTGCGAGGGAAAGGTCTCTTCTCACGGTCTTTAGCGATGCTGGGAGGCAGGAGATCAGGAGGGAGCGGAGAGTAAAGCGTGTCCGTCAGTAAAACAAACTGGAACTGAACCTGGAGAGACACATGCAGAGCAAAAATCAGCTACGAACAATTATATACAAGTTTATATCCAATAAACCACATGGCACATACTGTAGATCTAGCTATGTTGCAGGTTCAAATGTCAAAGATACGAGAAACTCAATGAGTTTCATTGAGCCTTGAAACTCAATTATAGCTACTGTATAACACTATGAACTCCAAACTTATGTAACATTTATGGAAGGAGTCTCCAGTGTCAGTGCTTTGTCACAGTCAGAGGTAAAGCTGCTGTAACTTTAGGTTTTCAGATATTTTGAGAACAGAGGAGTTTACACTGTGTGGTTTCACAGTAACATGACAAGCTACACTTTTTGTCTTTTGTCTTAAATTCAAGAGAGAGAAAAGAATGGCAGGTGAGGGAATGACTGTTTAAAGCTGAGAACAGGAACTTGTTTCACCAACATTCCACAATATTAAATAGCAATAAATGGATAAAACTACAATTTGTTGCTCTCTAATGAATAGAAATATCAATAGTTGGCATATCTATTAGAAATAAAACACTTGGGGATGTGCTGTTATTGGAAAATAATCAACTTGATGGTGGTAACAGTAACTCTGCGTCATATCATGCTGCAACCTGCCATGTTTTACTTCTTAGATAACACAATCATAATATATCTATAAGTTAATATACTGTACAGTTGTTGGTGGTGATCATCTGAAGCTGTCAGAATTGTGATCATCTAACCTTCTTCTTGAGCTCGACGCTGATGGCATTGGCCTCTTTGAGAAAAATGGCATTGCCCCACAGCAGGTCCCGCAGTGAGGTGAACTGGTAGAAGCGCCATTTCCGGAAACCCCAGAGTGCCAGCTCAGTTTCCCGCTTCGTCCACGGCACTGCACCATATAGAAACACTTTAAAGCTATGACTACTTTTAGACTATTAACCCTCTGGAAGCCAAGACCCCTCATATGTGGTGGATATGTACATTTCATGTTGCTCCTGAGCAACGCTGGTTACCAGAGGGTTATAACCTGAGTTGCAACAAAAACTCTATTGTATGTACGTGTATTGTTTTTCAAATAATCTCAGCATGTAGAATCTGGGCACAGATCCAAACACAAACCAACTTATCTAACATTTGTGTGTTATTTTACAACTACAGATCACCATATTCATTTAGATTGATTAGAAAATGTGACTTCTTTATGACCACAACAATATAGTGTGGTGTTCCACAAGGCTCTGTTCTTGGGCCACTGATATCCGCCCATATATTCTAGCTCTCATTCGTATACATGGTATTAAGGACAATTTATACTTCTGCATTGAATCTACGCTGTAGGGTATGACGTAGCCGTGTACCCTATGTCGTACCCTATGCCGTAGCCTGACGTGCACCTCTCCAGAAATATAACTACATGTCATGGTGATGCAGACCTCAACAACTGCAATTGGTCCTCTTGGTAGCATCGCATTTCCTCCTACGCATTTCCAGCTGCTCCTTCTTCTCCAGAAACCTACTATCACGATATCGTGTTGATATAAATGTATAAAGTGTGAGGCTCTATAGCGGCTGTAGTTCATTATAACAGTTAGTTTAATCTTGCATCTAATCTTGTAGCATTATTTTTGTGCTCATCCCTGAGAGCGCAGTGGGACTTTCGCTTCAAGCCACTCATACTGCTGAATACAGATGAGTTAAAACACTACAGAAAATTCACATGGTTTATAATTAAATCACACGAGGTTACTTTTCCCCAGTAGATTTGTTTCAAAAGAACATTTTATCCACATTATTTTCTGTTTATTATTCCTACAGTGAAACATGGAGCTTGCATTCCGCTCTTCTTCTATGTGTACAATCACTAAATTCTGGTGTGTTTCATGCAACAGCCCCTCCTACAGGATTTATACTTACGTGCAAGTATAAATACCCTGCGCAAGCATCATCACCATACCTGCAGTGTAGTTTCCTCTGCTATGCTGATGACACACAGCTATATGATTTAATCAAACCAAATTATATGAGCTTCATAAAGATGAGGAATGTATAAAAGACATTAGATAAAGCATGCTGAGTAACGCCCCCCTATTTAATTCTGACAAGACAGAAGTATTTCTACTAAGGCTACAGGCCACAGACCTTGGCTCTGCTTTTATTACCTCTAAATTGGTCTAGTGTAATGCCTTGCTCTCTGGATGATTGGTACCTAAACAAGATCCAGTTCATACTAGAACTGGAAAGTATAACTATAAAACACCTTTTTATTGAAGCTACAGATTCTGATTATAAAATACTACTACTGATCCATAAGGCATTGAATGGTCTCCCATATGGACACCTGTGAGGCTTGCACTGCCCAAAACCTGCACATGTACTGCTTGGTCTTTGATTTAAGAGACTGTATACCATGCTGGAGTCACTCAGAAGAGGACAGGTTCCATTCTGTGACTGGTTCCTCTCAAGGTTAATTCCTCTGGTCATCTCAGGGAATTTCTCCTTACCACTGTCACCTCGGACTTGCTCATTAAAGATCACATTCATGTAACTTTAAAGACATGAATGTGCCCAGGTACTCTGTTTTCTCTATACTCTATTTGCTTGACACACTATATGTCCAAAAGTATGTGGACACCTGACCATGACACCCATATGTGCTTGGTCAACATCCTATTCCAAAGGAATGGCATTAATATGGAGTTGGCCTCCCCTTTGCGACTATACCAGCTTACAGTCTTCTTGGAAGGTTTTCTAATAGATTTTGGAATGTTTTTGACCATTTAGCCTCAAGAGCATTAGTGAGGTCAGGTAAGGAGGCCTGGGGTGCAGTCTGCATTCCAATTTATCCCAAAGGTGTTCAATAAGCTCAAGATCAGGGCTCTGTGCAGAGAGTGTTTCCAAACCAACCTTGGCAAACCATGTCTTCATGGAGCTTCCATTGTACACAGTTGCACTGTCATGCTGGAACAGGATTGTGCCTCTTAGTTCCAGAGAAGAGAAATGCTACAGCATATAAAGACATTCTATACAATCCTGTGGGTGCCATGGTCAGATGTCCACATACTTTTGGCCATGGCACACAGTTAACTGTGTGTGTGTGTGTGTTTTCTGATCATGCTAACATATAATGACAATATGATCTTTTCTCACCTTCTTCTTCCAGCTCCTCTTCCTCTTCTGTGGTTTCTGGGTAATATCGGGAGTCAACCTGCCTCTGAAGAGCCTCCAGCTTGCTCTCATAGTCCTGAAAGTCAAAATACAGGTTAAAACTTAGCATTTTCTGCAGTCCCCATCTTCTTTCAAACTTGCTAGCACTGCTCACCAGTCTCTGCTGCTCCAGAAGGTTGCTCGCCTCCTCTCGCTCTCGACGGTACTGATCTTCTAGCTCCTGCAGTCTAAAGACAACACAAACATCAAGGTAAGGTGGGGATAACCACTAAACCATGCCTGATTTATCAAGAACATGCACAGCTTTATCTTGGCTTGCTTTATTATGCTGTTTATTATTATTATTACGACTGCCATACCTCTGCTCCATTTCCTGTTTCATGTCTATGCCCTGTTTCTCCAGAAGCTCCCGCTGAGCAAAGGCCCAGTCCACAGGCTCCATGGGGGTCTCGGCACATGGTGTCCTCTCCCGCTCCTGCCTTGCCTGCTCTGGGTCATTAAATCGGAACACATGGCTCTTTCCCATGATGATACGGTTCCCTAAGAAGAACACCATACACAGCTGAAGGTTACTAATTGAAGGTACCATAAAAAAAACCCCTTAACTATCCAAAGAACCCATGAAGAGTTCTTTTTAGAATTGTATCTCACAAAGGTACTCCACCCATGAGAACCACGCTTTTAGAAAAAAGAACATTTGAAATTCTTCAACCAGGAGCTTTTAGTTCCTTGACTGTGTCCAAGGGTCCAGGAATGAAACCAGGGTTGAGGAATGAAAAGCTCCTGAAACCACGGTCAAGGACTTAAAAGTACCTGGAACCATGGTTGAGGAACTAAAAACTCCTGGAACCATGGTCAAGGAACTTAAATCTCTTGGAAGCACAGCTGAGAAATCCAAAAGCTTCTGAAACCTTAGTTAAGGAAGTAAAATCTCCTGGAACTACAGCTGAGGAACTAGAAGCTTCTGGAACCACATTTGAGGAACTAGAAGCCCCTACAATCATGGTCAAAGAGCTTGTAGTTTCTACTCCTTTGGATCAGGAACTATTGTTGTGGAGCTGATTGGTCAAACACAAACTTCACAGAATGACTGACCTTTTTGTATATGTTTTTATTTTGCATTTAGCTAACAAGCATATAAAAACATCAAAGCTTTAATACCTTGCAGGAGTTTCACTGTTAAAGTAAAGCATTTTAATGTTTCTTTTGTTTTCATGCAAGATATGTGTTCAAAACACCAAAGGTTTATAATTTGTACATTTCGAGTGGGTTGATGTCTGTGGAAATTGTAAAGACTTTCACAAAATGTAAAATTGTTCTTGGTACCTCAGGTTGGTTTTTAAAAAGCTACATTAATGTTCACACCAGATTTACATGACAAATCAAAACAAAGAACAACAAAACTTATAAACCTCCTCCATGAGTTACTGTGTCATAGTTCCTGCAATGATACAGGAACACAGAACAGGAACTTATCCGGTCAGATTCACCTGATCTGAGAACTGTGGGCTCAGTCACTCTCTTGCCGTTGACATAAGTCTCTGCGTCTTCACACGGCTCCAGTACCACCATACCTTCTCCTGAAGGTCCAGTGCTGCTAGTGAAGATGCAGTGCTCTTCTTTAATGAAGTGTCCACTCAGGACAATGTCCTGCCTACACCTAGCATCCTCACGGCCCACCCTGGAAAAAAAACGAGTCAGTGGTTGATAGAGGTAGATTTCGCAATTTTACTGCACATATGAAAGAACACAAAGAACTCTTACTTGGTGATTCCGTCTTTGATGTAGTACAGTAAACACTCGGACATCAGCGGGTCTTCGTTCAGATTGACCAGATGAGGCGTCTGAAATTTCATATCATGGTCAATGCAAATTCTCAATTATCCATCAGTTATAACAGGAATGCTGAGATCTGAGAATCTAGAGTTTCCTCTGACCTTTTTGGGTGAAAACACTCCAACAGTGCCTCCATCTTCCCTCATGGCCACGCCCATTTCAGCCAGAAGAGCCTCCCTACAGAGAAAAGTTCATACTTTTACACAAATGCTAGCAGATAACTGAACATATGCTGCTTTAATAGAAAACATAACTTACTAGATCATTTTACTTACTATTTTATACTGTGGTATTACTTGTTTTGCTAGATTTGAGCTTGATTAGGTTTCAGACATAGCAGTAGCCAGTTGTCATGGTAACCAGGAAAGCTAAATGCATAGCTAGCTAGAAAGCATGTATATGGTACATGCAGGGTATATGTATAGAAAATAATGCAACCATTTTCCAAGTGGATTATATCCCAATGTAAAGAGTCCTAATGGTTTAACAGGTGACCCATGACTCATGACTAATTCTACATTGGATTTCAAATGGGATTTTAGGGGATTCTACAGGACTTTGATGGTCTCTGTTGCTGACATGTGGTTCAGTGGTGATTGGTGGTCTAATGGACTTCTTTAACTGATGTACTGTATAGCTGTAATTCAAATGATGACACATTGGATTTATCCTGGATCTGTAACTGAATCCATAATGATAAGAGTCTTAAAGACAATTAAAACCATTAGAATTCAGTGTTGAAATGTTTAATGGAAACCAAAAGTTAATTTCCAATGACCAAGCAGGCCATAACAGTCTGCTAGTATTGATAGCGCATTATTTTGGCACAGTGGTTTAGTTTTTGGATGTGGCCACCAGGAAAGCTTTACTGTAGCAGAAAGACAGTTAAAATGTAAATAGTACGTTCCAAAGATAGTGCTCTGTTTTGAAATACTAGTATGGAAGATTTGTATATAACCATGGAAGCATACATTCTCTTCATCGGTGTTCATTTAAAATTGCATTATTTATCACATATCAACATAAAATACTTTTTTTAGTTTGCATAAACAAAGCTGGATGCCACAGATATGAGGTCCTTCAGGACTCCAGGACTGGAATTATTTGTTTATTATTTGGACCGAGACACTTGGGTGTGTCTGACCTCTCCATCCTGATGGCCTCAGTGCGCCGCAGTTTCTCCTCCCATGTCTCATTGAGCTCTGCGATGATCTTCTCTGTTTCCTATAGGCAGCACAACAAATATTGAAACTCATGGCTTAACATTTTAAGGTCTTACAGTCTGAATCTAGCACCCAAATCTGCTTTAATTTGATTGTAACCATCCATCGATTCATTTGTCTAACCTTGTATCCATCTGATCATCCATCCATTCATGTAGCTATCTATCCATCTATTCATCTATTCAGTAACTTACTCATCTAACCTTCCACCCATAATCCTAATCATACATTCATCCACCAATCCATCCATCCACCAATCCATACATCCATCCAGCCATTCATCCACAAATCCATCCATCCATCCATCTATCCATTCTTTGTGCATCCTTTCATTTATCTATCCATGCTTTAGCCATCCATCCATCAAGTATGTACCATATCTGCCAACAATAACTATACATCTCTTAGTTTAGTCATCAATTAATCCAACAATTTATCCATCTATATGCTTTTCTATTCCATCTACAACCCCTCCTTTACCTTAAGCCTCTCAATGGCTTCTTCACTGCCAGGGGTGAATATGATCCGGTCGTGTAAGTTGCTGATGGATCCGGCTCGGCTGGAAAGAGCCGAGAGAGAGGGAGAGGGACTCATCCCTGTCATTGCATTGGTCACTGTGAAGAGATCACGGCTTTGATTGACAGCCCAGAGACTATTCATTTTAGTGTTGTAGTTGGACAAGTCTGTCCAGAAATGTTTTGGAAAAGAGAAAGAGAACAACAGGAGCAAGAGGCAGGAGAGTTACAGGAAAGAGTGGAGGTCAGAGAAATGGATAAATATGGATGCAGGGAACAAGAGAGAAGAGGAAGTATAAAAAATCATGAAATGAAGCTTCAGCATTTAATTACACAGCCAGTACAAAGCAAAACATTGAGCACAAATTTGAGGACTCTCCATTAACAACAAGCATTCAGACCAGGACAGTGTCCAGACATTCAGAACAGTATTACTTTTAAAAGGTTATCGGTCTTTAATTTTAAGCCTCAAATTCATTTCAGGGTTGTAACCATGCCTGGGCCATGACAAGTGCTGTTCATGAGGCCAGAGCTGATCTGCTTTAGGGATCCTACGTTCACATTAACAAGTGACATGTGACCAGAGGTTCCTTATAAACTAGGCAACTCAGAGATGCAATTCTGGGAACAAATGAGTTAGGAAATAATGAACACAATAAGGTTTAACCTCCTTTAACTGTAGTCAGTCAGCCAAAACATGTTTGATGTCAATTTTAGGTTTGCGAACTACAAGGCTAATGTTGCTAACAACGAAAATCTTTTGTGTCACATCCACTTCTTCAACGATGCTGATGTGGTTTAGGACACAGTGGGACTTACTGTCAACTAAACTTCACTATGTAACTGAACACTGAAAAGTTATGAGTGCGGCCATTTGGACAACCAAAATCACCCGTTTCCTTTGTGCAGGTTGGTATCACTGCAATCGCCAATCAGGCTACACCTTGTAACGTTTGATGGTGAAACTATAGCAGAAAGCTTAAATGTGTAAATACAGACGATCACTGGTGTTTTAAATATTTTTAAAAATGCATTATGGTTCTTAATGATGCCATTTGTAACAAATTACTTCTTCCCAGCATTAGTCTCATAGATCCAATACAAAACTAAAAAAGCAACCATATCTTGGCTGAAAGATTACATTTGCTTTAAACTAAAATAATAATGATACAGTCTTAAACACTTTCTAGCTCAGTTTTCTGCCAAGACGAAGAATGTCAAAAACCAGAAGCCTAGCCAGCTTTACTGTTGCTAAATAGAAACATTCAATACTTAGCATGCTTTTCTGCTTCCTGACTTCCTGATTAGCTCCTAAGAAAAGTGGGAATGTACATGATCAGAGAGTCATCATTTAATATTGACTATTAGTAAGACGCTTACATTTATCTTATAAAAGTTAAAGAAGCGTTAAAGATACACAAAGAGTGTAAAAGTAATAAGATAAAAACTGAGCAAAATATCAGCGACTCATCTTCTAATGTGAACGTAGGCTGAGAGAGAGAGAGAGAGAGAGAGAGAGAGAGAGAGAGAGAGAGAGAGAGAGAGTGAAGGGCCAAGCCAGTTGCTAACTACCAAGTCTTGTCTTAATAAATAAAAATGAGCTGGAAGCATGTACAAGTGAACAGAGCAACCCGGGAGCACCACATTGCATTTCAGAACATTAGCCTAGTTTAAGAGTGTTTGTGGTGGTCCTGAGTCTCTGATATGGTCTTTATTAATCTGCAAGCACTGGGGTGCAGAAATACACACATTTCAGAGCAGGTATTCCAGGACCAGCAGTTCGATAGGCTGAGGAAAAGAGAGAGATGAGAAGAGATGCATCCCTCAGATATAATCACCTGGCACCCAGAGTCCTGACTTTAGCCACCGAAACAAGAAGATAAATGCAGCTAGTGTTCCTTGTCTTCCCTTGTCTAGTCCTATTTTCCTTTGTGTTTTTGTCTGCCTTGTTCAATGTGATCATGAATTCCCAGGGTTCTACTATATACATGTATGTAAGGGGAATGAAGGTACATACTATGTTCCCAGATTCCCACCTTTGTTTCCAGGGTCCTATGTTCCCAGCGTCTTATATTCCTACAGTTCTAAATTCTCAGAGTCCTACATTTCTTAGAGTCCAATGTTCAAAGAAACATATATTCCTTGGGTTTGATATTCCATAAGTCCTATATTTTTTCCAGAGTCATATTTTTCCAGAATCCTATGTTCCTAGAGCCCTACATCCCTGGAGTCCTACATTCCAAGGTTCCCAGAGTCCTATGTTCCCAGAATCGTATGTTCCCATGACCATATATTCCCAGAGTCCCGTGTTCCCTGGCGCCTATATTACAAGAGTCCTATCTTCCCAGAATCCTATGTTCGCAAAGCCCTATGTTCCCAGGTTCCTAGATTTCATGAGCCATGTATTCTGATAATTCAGTCTTTCCAGAGTCTTGTATTACCAGGGCCATATATTCCCTAAGGTTCAATATTCCCAGAACATTTATTCCAAGAGGCTTATATTCTTTAGTATTCCTGGTCCTAAATTACCAAACCATATCTCTCCCAGGGTTCCCTCCTTCCAGGGTCATTTGTAAATAGGTTCTATGTTTTCAAAGCCCTCTATTCACATGGTGTCCCAGGGGCCTGATGTTGCTATGGCTATATCTTTCACTATATTCCCAGGACTCAGGGTCATATGTTTTCAGGGCCTTATATTCACTCATTGAAATTTTTCTGGAAACAACCCCTTGGTATCGTGTCCTCATGTTTCAGGAAGAGGAGTCTAATATTTTATAAAATTTACATACATACATATTATATTCTCAGATTCACAGGTATGGGACTCACCTGCATGAATAAAACATTATTAATAATATAATATGAGGGTGACTCACTCTCGATGATATCGCCGAGGCCTTGGGAGTACAGCAGGTCCTTCAGACGAGCCACTTCCTCCTTCAGCTCACGCACCAAACGGTTGTTGGGGTCTTCATTAATGACGGCATTACAACGAATCTGTTTTGCACGGTCAGCGTATCTGAGTGAATAACAACAAAACATAACCTTGATATGTGTATAATTACAGACTGTAAAAACATTACTGAGTGTAGACCCTCTGTTGTGCTACAAATGTCAGTTGGGATGATGGGAGACATCCAGCAGAGATACACTATATGGCCAGAGGTTTGTAAACACCTGACCATCATTACACTACAGGTATTTAGCAGATGCTGTTATCCAGAGTGACATACAATGTACCCAGAGCAGCCTGGGGAGCAGTTGGGGATTAGGTGGCACTGCAGCTGTTCCTGCTGGTCCAGAGAATCAAACCAGTAACCTTTTGGTCCCAAAGCTGCTTCT
>JAOTRR010000056.1:25831095-25842673 GCA_028570945.1 Gogo arcuatus
GCATTGTGCTGCTGTCAAGGGATTGGCTGATTAGAGAACTGCATACAACAGCAGGGGTATGGGTGTACCTAATAAAGTGGCCAGTGAGTGTATTTATGTGCCTGTTTAACCACGTCTACCCCTATTTTCTATCCATACATCTATCTATTACAGCATTTGGCAGCCACTTATTTATCTATCTATCTCTATACCATCCATGCCCCAATTTTCTGCTCTCTATCTATCCATTTACTTATTCCTTCATCCATCTACAGTTCTAGTTTCTAAAGTGTTCATGAAATTATCTCACCAATCCTGTCCAGTTGTTTGGAGATGTAGGGCGAATCCTCCCACAGCTTGGCTCTGAAGCACTTGGCCAGAATCACGGCGTTGAGCTGGGCTGAGAAATTCTTCTTGGAGTGCTGAGTGAGAAACTCCACCAGGCCTGGCACAGGGCACACAAAACACCACGCTGCTAAAACACTCGATCACGGGGGCCGATTAATTCGACACTGACAGACTGAGGCAATTAAAAACACATTATTAGGGTAATTGCTAAAGACATGATGGTCACACTGCAGTTTCAACAAAGGCAGGTTACATTTGCTAAGTCTGATTCCACTCCTGAAAATCTTCCCAGTGTCTTGCGTGAGTCCAAATTCCTGAATCGGGATGCAGCCCAACTGAGCCTGAATCAAACTGGTGGGAAGGGAATCAACAAAAAATAAAGCAGAAAAAAATGTATGGCATCAGAAATAAATTAGCATTGAATTAGTATTAAAAGTCAGTTCATTCCAACAAATGCTTGCATTATTTAATGTAGAGATTATGTCTACAAGGGTTGCGTGAAAATGAAGCCATCTAGGGTTAGGGTTAATACAACTTCTCAGTACCGCTTCTCAAAGTCATCCATCTTGGAATGAATCAACTTGGAAATGACGCATATGTAACAATCAATCACAGACTCGGTCGTTTGTTTCTGGAAGTCAGCTGAAGATCGTCTCTGCATGGGGCTTTCAGGACGTCAGCATGATTATGGCTGATTTCAGACAAGCGTTACCCTATATAAACTGCCCAAATACGTAGATCTATATCTATAACTGTTCTGATCATTTTTTTATGAATAACTGGAGATCATACTATTGAATAAGGTCACATGACCAAGTATGCGTTCTGTCCTAATGACGCTAAGCTAAGATGAGGTTAGGCAGTAACTACGCAGTAACTGTTTTTACACACACAGCATAATAATCCTAACAATCCAACCGAGAGCTCTACTGGAATAAAAAACTTCCATGTATACACCTCAATCCGAATAAAGTTAATTGATTGAAGCCAATCCAGATGAAATTCCTATCCTATAATCACTGTGTAAAAGTTTTTATCTGATTACTCTGACTATCGGAATCTGTGCGCATGGATAAAGGTCTGCTTGAGCAATAAAATGTTCACGTTACACATTTTAATGTATATACAGTAAATTGGCATCAAATTAACATTTTGAGGCAGATTGCAATTGCTTCCAGACTGTGGCTGTACTGGGAACATTAGAAGATGAGGAAATATTCCAATGAATAATGTGCATTTTATGTTATTTTCAACAACCATAGCATCCATGTTCCTGAATCTCTGTAAATTACGAAATGCAGAGTAACTTTACTGCATCACAAAAGCTTCTTCTTGCTGTCCGTTTCATTATCACACTTGGATGACTTTTTGTTGTCATGGAAATTAAAAAAATTTTAAAAGCTTAAAATGTTAACTGGACTCACACGTTCATAGTTGTTATGGTAACACTGACTCCACACATGTTCATACGTTTGGATTGGATTACACATAACGTTACATAACGTGTAATCCGATCAGGGGCGGCTCGTATCAATGGGCTAGCAGGGTTAAAAAAAATCATTACAGAAAAATCATTATAAGGTTTCATTTTGGGCATCCACATCATCTTATCTGCAGTTAACAAACATTTTAAAGAGAATTATTTGTGATTATTTTGAAACCGAGTGTAACAGCACCACTAGTGGTCGTACAAAAAAAGCACACAGAATGATATGAAGCGAGGCTGTGGGGTAACTGAAACGAGCCACTTGCTGTAGGTTCATGCAGCCAATCAGCGACAGTCGTGTCACATCACTACACAGCGTCACACGCCCCCCTAGTTTTGAGCCCCAATGCAAGTACACCCGGCTGCAGGCTGGAGAACAAGGCGGGGCACGTGTAGCCCCGCCCAAGGGTTATGGTTAGGGATAGGGTTAGGGGCAGGGCAACATGTGTAGCCATACCCCCTTATGGGTAGGGCTATATGTGTAGCCATGCCCCATGGGTTATGGTTAGAATTAGGGGTGGGGCTACACATGCCCCACCTCATTCTCCAGGCTGCAGCCGGGACCTTCTCCTCCAATGGGTTAATATATTCTAGCCCATTTTGGTGACATTTCCATAAGCCGTCATTCAGTCACAGGTGTAATGAACAAAGTGGATTATTTACTCTATCATTATTTTTCTGTGAAAATATGTTTGGAGGAGAAACTGAAAGTTGACCGACTGAGCACACGGTGTCTAAGTACAAATTATACAAAAGACAGATGACAAAACCGTACGTTTAGTGTTTTTTGGTTTGAACAAAAAGGTTACAACTTTTCTGTGTACCATGTTTGTTATTCAGATGAAGCGCAGTTCAGATTCAAATGCCAAAAGCTATATATAAACTTTCAAATAATATATTAGTGATATATTCTTCACTGCACACCCCCCCCCCGACAATTTTATTTTACCACCAGCCGCCATTGAATCCGATTCATATAAACAGAAGCCATAAAAACAATTCATTCAGATTGATGAATGAATAATTGGTTATAAACATAATTCAAATGTCATGTCATCCTTATAGAAGAAACAGAAAAGGCTGTACTCAAAAAAAGGAGAATCTGAATCATACCAGTTAACTTTCATGTCACTGCTTTTGATCTTTCCCTCCATTGGATACCTAAAAAAACAGATTGAGAGAGTTCATTTCCATTTAATTACAATCATTATTATAGAAGCTTTATTTCTAAGATGAATGTGAAGAAATAGTTGTGCTGACCGGATAGTGACCCTGTTCTTATCCTTGTTCAGCATATTCAGGGTTCTCTTCTCACTGACTCTCAGCTGGACGTCACTGAACTCCTTCACCTTCGATATTATATCAACCTGACACAAGTACAGATTAAACACCAGGTTTGGTATTTAAGTGAAGTTTTGTCCGTGTCAATGCGAATGTACAGACAATTACAAGTATAAAAGTACTTAATGTACCATGATCAACAAATCAATATCATAATATATACTATACAATAATATAATAAATGCTCTAACGGCTCTAACAGGTAAGAATAAAATGGCCAGTGGCTCACCAACTCAGACAAGGTTTCTGTACCGGTCACCTTCATAAACTGCTTCATGGTGTCAAATGCAACACAATATCGAGCCATCAGCTTCCCACTCTCTGTGCACAAGAGACCGGTGATTTATCTACACTATATGGCCAAAAGTATGTGCACCCCTAACCATCACACCCATATGTAGTTCTTCCCCAAACTGTTACCACAAAGTCTGAAGCCCACAATTGTACAGAATGTCTTTGTATACTGTAGCTTTATAATTTCCCTTCACTGGTACTAAGAAGCCCAAACCTGTTCCAGCATGACAATTCTCCTGTGCACAAAGCGAGCTCCATGAAGATATGGTGTGTTAAGGTTGGAGTGGAAGAACTCGAGTGTCCTGCACAGAACCCTGACTGAAGTCAACTCCACTGAACACACTGATCACTACTGCTCTTGTAGCTGAATGGACAAAAATCCCCACAGCCACGCCCCAAAATCTAGTGGAAAACCTTCCCAGAAGAGTGGAGCTTATTATAACATCAATGGAATGAGATGTTCAACAAACACATATGGGTGTGATGGTCAGGTGTTCACAAACCTGTACCACTGATACCTCTATGTTTAAAAAATTGATTTACTTTAACTCTGCTTATGCTTTCTTCCTGAAGAGATCACGTTAGTTAGAGAATGTCAGGCTTTTTCAAGTTGTTGGGTATGTGCTACAGCAAAACGGACTTAGATTGAGCTTGTAAAAGGTTTAAATACCAGCTATCATATTCTCTGTGATGCACACGCACTGCTCCTGACGCTATAAAAACGGCAGCAGATAAAGTTGTAATGTTTGAATGCTAATTTTAAAAACTGTGAAACTTAGCCAGCTGAACAAAACTCACCGATTTAATCAGCGATTATTTCTGCACTGATTAGTCAAGTCAAGTTCCTGCCCATCAAATACCATGACTGACATTCACCTTAAGTGACACGGATGACACTTATGATTAAAGCGATTACTCATTTTCCATTGTACGTTTATCATCTTTGATAAAGTATTTCTACGTATTAAATTAAATACAAACCATATAAAATAAACAGTAGTTGTATTTAGACAATCGGGGCAATTTTCTCCATTTTCACTTTTTAGAGACTTTAAAATTCTCCAAATTTACTTCAGGTCAGAAAATGGTAGTTTTATATTTTATATACATAGAAAATGCCAAAATTTGATCATTTGAAGGGTTTTTCCCAGGTTGCCACACAAATACAAAAGCAAGATATGGGTGTGCAAAAAATGTCCAAAAATGAAAATAAATTAAAAACATGAGGTCTGTTTCTGCAATATTTACATCAGTTTGATTTGGTGCTCTGTTGAAATCAGCAAAACGCTTCTAAAATTACTGCTGATAAGCAAAATCTGAGGTGTATTTATAAAGCTTGTGTATAAAATATTTATGTTTAATAAAGCTTGTGCAGTGAGATCAGATGAGTAGTTTTGTCATTTGCATCAAAGCACATCTAAATGTTTTACTAATTATGTTCCATCAGTTCTTGAATTTGTTTCCCATCACTTTTCTAAATGACCTCAGTTCAACTTGGAATAGAAGAATCAATTTTGAGAAAATGAAGATGACACATCACGCTGAAGACTTGGCATTACAGCACGTTCATAATTCATTCACACTGAAAGTGAAAGCTCAGTGTACGTTTGTATGGCATAATGCAGACAAATGGAGCCCAACCCTCAACCATTAACCACTCCATTTGGCCATTGTTTTGCCGTTGCTTCAGTTTTTTATTTATTATTTAACCTGAATTTAACCAAGCTAGTCACACTGGTTGAATAAATCTATTTTACAGGCCAATCCTAGCCAATAAGGCAGCACAATTCAACACAACCCTGAAAACTAACCCTCACCTGTAGGTTTGATGTTTATGTCCTCGTCCATTGTGATCAAATCAAAGGAAGCCAGGGCGTTCAGGTTTCTTAGACAAAGCTCTAAAATACGACACAAAATTACAACCGTAATAAGTCAATCAATCTTTAATCACTGGAGACAAGAACGTTAGAGATTTGTCACACCTTGTAGTCTGGTTTCAATTCCACATTTGTCGAGATCAGGAGAAAAACCTGGAAAGATGAATTCGAACGATATATTCACAACATGCTAAGTGTATATTAGGGTTTCTGTTATAACAATTTTTTAAAAATCCATATTACCATAGTGTTTGGGATTCTTCAAAGCTCTGATGTAGAGGAACGTGGAACGAATCCAGTCTAAAGCCATGTTCACGTCGGAGATGGTGTAAAGGACAATCTCAGCATTCAGATGCTCTACCAGGTTTGTGTGCAAGCTGAAGACAGTTTATTGAATTAGAAGCCAATAGGAGGAATACAGACCAATACAGAACAAACGAGTTGTAAATGATTTATAAAGAATCAGAAAATCTGATTAGTACTGAACATGTGATTGTATAAAACAGTCCATCATGTTCCAATGTGTAGGACTGAGGGCGTTTCCTATTTGCATATTCATCAAATCCGTTTTTATTTTGTTTTGTTTTTTTAGTGAGACTCAAAAGGGAACCCATGGTCTTCTGGATAGTGAGATATTTGGCAGAAAAACCCAACAGTACTCATCACCTTACAGTGTAGCATGGTGGGGTAGCATGATGTTGGTTGCTTCTCTGACTAATCCTCTCTTTACCCGCTCACCTGACTAGACATTATAGTAATAGTAGATATACAGTAATGTCGCTCTGCAGGAGATTCAACGTTTGGGCGAATTTTTTTTTTTAACCAAAACCTGATTTAAACTTCTCCAGAACTTTGTCCTGGACTTGCTTTTTAATAGAAGAAGAAGCCTTTATTTGTTACATATACATTACAGCACAGTGAAACTCTTTTCTTCGGATACTCCAGCTTGTTAGGAAGTTGGAGTCAGAGCACAGGGTCAGCCACGATACAGCACCCCTGAAGCAGAAAGCGTCTCCAACAGTGGCAGCTTGGTGGTGCTGGGGCTTGAGCCCCCAACCTTCTGATCAGTAACCCTAACCGTTGAGCCCCCACTGCCCAGTCTTAGCTCCTTGGTCTCCATGATGCTGTTTGTTCAGGTATGTTCAAGAACAAATTCCAGGTTCTTCCAGGAAAGAAGTATTGAGATCATGTGACACTTTAATTACACACAGGTTGATGGAAACCGCTTGCACCAGAATGAATGAAGGCGTTTCAGAGTAACAGGGCTGAATACATTTATGTGTTGATTTGTAAATAATTTGGTAAACTATATTAATTTTTCCTCGCTCTTTATTTTTATTATGGATTATTCTGTGTAGATCCCTGGCCTCGGCATAGAAGAGTAAAGACAAACTGTACTGAGTGTGTTTAAAGGATGTTCTGCATGAGCACAGGACTGTCTTTATGATTACAGCAGCAGTGTTTGTGTAAAAATTGACAGAACACGTGAGATTATACACTGAAGAAAAGGTGAATCTGTGGTGTAAACATTTTTTACACAATCCATCTCCTGTGGCCTTTTTTTCTTTATCTAATGATCAGAGATATAATAGAAGCACCTAATCAAGCCATTTATCACACCATATAGAAAATAGATAGTACCTGCTCTCTGTGGTCTCTGAGCCACTCACTAACTGCAGGTACTTGTCTCTAGTCTGAGATCGAGTCATGATCACAGCAGTGGCTGATGTGTCAAACTAAAATAAATTAATAAAAAACAACAATGAGCACTAGCACTCGATCAGTAGTACTGAGTCCCAGAGTAATCACATTACTATTCATACTAGTATCATGATGAGACACATGAAGAGTCACACAGTAAATTCTCTGTTTTTAAACATACACTTTACAAATTTGTGAATTATTTACCAACAACAGCTATCAGCAGTTATAATAACGCACTAAAAATAAACACACGCGTGTTAAAGAGCAGATTTAGGCAGTATTTCTGATTTCTATTTTCAACAAGTGATCACTTTCTACATACATGAGCAACACACAGCCGCCATTTTAGCCGCAAGCGACATCTGAACTGAGATTTCCTCGATTCCAATTGCAAATTAGCATGTAGTGACACGTAAAGCGACAAATCCAAATGATTAGCTTGAGGGTAACTCCGCCTCAAATCACCAGATTTCAGAAAATGTTCCTGACTGACCGTGTCAGATTTGCTTCATACTTTCGTAGATTAATGTCGTTAGTCCCAATAAACAGTGTGCATAATTTCAGCCTTATATCTTTGTTAGTTTTTATGATACAGGGGCATGAATAAGAGGGCGTGGCTTGAATTTTACCGTAAAAACCAGTGCTATAGAAAAAACTCTGAAGTCCCATAAGCCATAACTTTTGAACTATTTAAGCTAGATGTATGAAATGTTCAGGAATTGTTTTCAGGTACAAGATATCTTTAAATACTGCAACTGAAGATCCACAATAGCATATTTACCACTTTATGTATTGTTGAAATGTGTAAAAGACTATTTTCATTTGTGCTTGGGAGCATTTTTGGCCTTCTGTATCTCCACATTAAACATCAGAGCTTTCAAATTCTGGAATAACTGTTTTGGTAAATAAGTGTTTGTCTAAAAGAAATCAAACTTTCTGAGTTATGAGCCATTAAAAATTAAAAAAATCATTTCACGTCCATATTTCAAACGCATATTGCTCATGTATGACAAAGTCTAGCATAAAAAAAGAGTTATACCACTGGAAAGAGAAGGTCTTAATTAGCATATGCACAAAATATGAAGTTGGTATCGTCAACCAAACTATATTTATTCAGGGATCAAATATGCCTTGTTTTACTACAGACGGAAATGTAAAATAGAGGCACACTTCTTATAATACAATCACAAAACTGTATCAGAGAACTAATATGTATTTTATGTCTAAATATTCAATTTATCTTTATTCTATTATACCCAGTTCTTGGTCACAAAATCTGGCTAACAAGTATGGAGTTGTATAGCAGACTAACAGATCAGTAGTTTGTTGACATCAGCTACTATATCTGGCTGGCAAATTGAAGCACAAAGAGCTCTTCTAAAGGGAGCATCTATATTAATATACTTTATATTAATCAGCTCCTATCTGATGTGGAAAAGCAAATCAACGCATTGTTCAAACTACTGAAGTAGACTGTTTCATTAAGGATTTGGTTTTGCTGACACTGTAGTAATTTGTGTACATTTTAGAACTGGGTATAATAAGTTACAGCTTATGGAACTTCAGAGTTTTTTCTATAGCACTGGTTTTTACGGTAAAATTTGAGCCACGCCCCTTATTCATGCCCCTATATCTTTAAAAACTAACAAAGACGTAAGGCTGAAATTTTGCACACTGTTTATTGGGACTAATGACATTAATCTTTGGAAGTACGAAGCAAATCTGACATGGTCAGTCAGGAGGCCTTCGGTGATATCACATGGATTGACCTTTGAATGATTCCTCGGACCAATCGCGTGACGCGTGCGGTCCGTCGATTCTTCAGTTCCCCGCTCACATCTTTAGTTCCTACCTTCTCGTTTATTGTTCTGTTGAACAATAACGTATAACCTCATTATGGTTTCATCTTCTTCTGTCACATACGACTTGTCATTAAATGTGTACAGAGTCATTATGAAGGAAGTAGCAGAGATCGTTGGTGCGTCTGGTGAGTGTATGATGCTAGTACAGTTAGCTCGCTTTGCTAACGTAATCTGAAAACGGAGCGAGTATGAAGCCAAGTACGTAACGTAAATCAAGCTTACAAAATATTTTAAGCAGAAGTGGTGTGAATAAACTGTATATTAGGCTACTACAGTGTGAACGTAGTGTAAGCCGTACTTAATTACTGACTCGTTTTTAGCGCGATGTTAGGTTCGGTACCTGTGGTCTTCCTGCTCTACCGATCATCTGCAGCATGTCGGCTTCGCTGTACTCCTCACACGCTCCACCGACGTAGTGCATGGTGGATTTGATCACCACCAGGTGAGCTGGCAAGTTCACACCCATCGCCAAAGTGCTGGTAGTGACTAAGAAAGTACATAACATTCAGTACTGTTAACACCTATGAGGTTTGCACAATGTTGGAAAAAAAGGACTGTGTAATGTTCTGAGCAAACCAAATATTTATGTACATAGATAGAGCACTAGGGAAGGGCGCACTTTGGCAGCATGTACACATTTTACTAAATAAGTAAGGAATAAAACACTATGTCCCATGCCGTTATAGGAAATTAATCAACTTCAGGGTGGTGTGATGAAGCAGAGTTACTGTTACCACTATGAAGTTGATTATTTTCCTCTAACAGCACGTCCCCAAGTGTTTTATTCCTCTTGCACCACAGCAATTTGATGATTAGATTTTTATTATTTATTAAAGAATGACACTTTTCTATCCGTTTATAGTTACATTCCACAACGAAGCAACTTAGTCCATGTTCTCACTTACGTTAAAACAGCTATAAACAGTAGTTCCTTCTCTTTTCCAACTTCCCTTTTGTCTCTCTCTTAAAGTCAGTCAATAAATGTCATGTTACTGAGAAACCGCAAAGAAACGTAAACTCAATGTTACAGCAGGTTTACCTCTGACACTAGACGACTCCTTCTACAAATGTTAACTAAACATTTCCTTACAGAAAACCTCACCGCATCAACCATTACACACGTTTTTTAATCAGTTTTTAAGGAGTGTCCGGCGTACAACGCCATCCCTGTGAACGAGCTGTTACTATAGAAACGATAACGTATTAGAACAACCGCAAACAGCTGCTGTTTTTTTTTTAAATTAATCAACACCGATGAGAACTGAGAATTCAACAATGCTGTGGTATAAAGGCATGTAACATATTGAATTTTTGATATAAATCTTTTAACATTTTAAATATATTTGATAAGTAAATGATGTCATCAAGTTTATAAGTGTAAGGTATATGTCTGGAGAACGAAAAGAAAACACCGTGCTTAAGTGAAAGCTGCACTCACAGAGGACGGGCAGGTCGCCGACTGTAAACGCATCTTCAACCAGTTTTCTGTCTGACACGCTGACACCAGCGTGGTGATACCCCACACCGCACATTATTAGATCTTAATGAGGGCAGATATGAAAGAAAGGTTTGCATCAGTGTACAGAACACACACACACACACACACACACACACACACACAGATCTCTAACTCTTTACAAATGTCAAGGAATAATTTACAAACACATACCTCTGAGTTTGGTATCGAGAATAGAGTTGGCATATTTCATCAGCCTGGGAGTGAATAAAGTGATTTATATTGTCTATGGCTCTATGAAAAATAACATATAAAATGCTGCATAAGGAAGACAGTGTGAGAAAGTAAACGCACCTCTGTCTGTGATCAATACTCATAATGAACCTGGCGTCCTTGGTGAGCACAGCAGCAGACTGTTGAACTCCTTTCCTCGTGGAACAAAACTTTGAGGCGCAAAAAATTTAAAAAGATAACATTACACACACCACAGTGCTGATGAATTCTGGATTCTGATTGGTTGGAGAAAAGAGCTGATTAATTTTCAGCGGTGACAAAAGTTCAGCTTCAAACCACAGGTTTATATTAATGCACTGGTTCTATATGAATACGTTATCGTTTCTATAGCAACAGCTCATTCTGAGGACTTGTGTAATCGTACAATCGGTACGGTGATGTTTTGTGTATTCGATTTCCCTCACCACCAGCGTCGGTTTCTGGTCAGAGTAGGTCTGAATGATGCTGGCCATCTTGTAGTTGAGAGAAAGGTCAAATTTGAATTCGTTCTGGTTGTTTCCACACGGAAATCCCAACACCACTTTCCTCAGTTTCACCGGTCTGTGGCTCTCGTCCATCTTCAGACAAGCAGCTGGACCCGACTGGTCCGACAGCCACTCGGATATCTACACAATCAGTCCATCATTACAATAACGCTTATTAACAAACTGTCATTTCATCTACTATACAGCACACAATACACCAACACTGCAGTCAGCACGTTACACTGCACTTATCTGATTTACAAAAAATAAGAACTCATTTTTACTGTATGACTGGCTGGAGTTTATAATTTTATTTTTATTTCACGTTCACATCATTTATTTCATCATACTGGACTGTATTATACATTACCTTTAATTTATCTGTCTGTCTCTCTGCCTGTCCATTCATCCATCCTTTTCTATCTATCTATCTATCTATCTATCTATCTATCTATCTATCTATCCATCTATCC
>JAOTRR010000056.1:25848303-25861518 GCA_028570945.1 Gogo arcuatus
CGCCATCTTGCTACTACTGTTTACTCCCGTTGTGAATTGTGCAACACCCTCCGTTTATAACATATCCTTGATTACAACGGTTTCATTCAAAACTGGTCAAAATGTGGGCTGGTTCGCTACCTGGCACCAAAGTTCAAAGCATCCTGAATGGAACTGATTCAAGAACACGTTCCCTGTTGGTCGAAAAGGGGTATAATACGTCTGAGTGGTAGATGAAATGATATTACTGACTCTTACTGATGGAGACAGTGGATAAAGATGGAATTCTCCATCAGTCTGAGGTACTGACATTCTGGCTTTGAACAGCTCCAAGTCTGGTAAAAAAAACCTCACAGAACTACCAACTCACGCAAACTCTACCCTCTTCCACATGAATAAACTCCAAACATTTATCCTCTCTCAAGTGAAAGGTGGAGAGAAAGGGGAATACTGTGCCCAGCCAAAAAATCCCCACCGACAATCCATGTTACATGCCAACGACCTTAGTAAGACATGCCCCCAGGGGTGGGGCATATACTTTCCAGACAGTGTTTAATTGGACGAACACAAGACAAGTACAGGATGAGTCGTCAAAAATTGTTTTTCCGGAAGCGAAACACTATAAGATTTTGATTACAGGGACACTTTAAATATAACCGTCCGCTCACACTTTATGAACCACTGGTCTGTCAAAGAACAGGTTATCCAGCGAAAAGGTGAACTCTGATGATGCCGGCTCTACCATCCTCTGGGTTCAGGTGAACTGCTGCTCAGAATCATCTGTAAGCAAAGCAGAAGTGTGGATCCAGATTATTTCAACTAGCCTTCAATTCCTAAATTAATTTATATCCCAGACCTCTAGAAATAAAGGGGCGGTGTTAAATACAGTATAAACCATTTTGTACATTAAAGAGGCACCATTTTCAAATTTAGCAGGCCTTTAAAGGTTTGAGTTACTCAGTAATACCTGTACACTGGTAACAGTTAGCTAACAACTCAGATTTAGTTGCTATTGTCACAAGATTTTAAAATTGAGTTATCCATTTTTACACATATTTTACATCTGCACTCGAGTTGAAACACGACATATTTCCTGTAGGACGTAACTCTGATGTCGGTGTATTATTTATTAATACTTTATTAAAGCTTTGATAGAGTTTCATAAAGATAGCTAGCTTAGCTAACCTACCTAGTTTGTCTTTTTTCTGTCTCGCGATGCGATCTCGCGCACCGCTATTTTTGCTAGCTAGTTAGCTCGTCGATAGTAAATTTAATTCTGTTCAAAACAGTTGTTTTACTGTAACATAAAACGTTTTACTGTAAGTTTTTAAGTCTCAGTTGACATAACGAACAACCACAAATACATAAATAAGGCTACTGATCGCTTAAAATCAAGCCAAGGCCGAGGTTGAGTGGGGAAAAATCTATGGCTGTATCCCAAACGGCTGCCTAGTTCACTAGATATGACGTTGGCGCCGTTAGAGTTTATATCCTGTGTAGTGTACGTTTGTTTAAAAGTTGGGATCAGTTTGGGTTGCGACCCGTGTGAGATTGAAAACAGGCACAAATACTGAAAAGAAATACTGTTTAAAACACTGAAACTTGAATTAAACAAGAATAAATCAGCGTGTGAAGAGTTTTTAAAAATATTTAGGCACTGCTGTTGGCATAAAACAACATGAAAAAAGAAGAAAAGCAAAAATCCTTTGAGCTTCTTCACTTGATTAACGTTAATTAGCATGTCATGTTGAATTAGCATGTTATCTTATATTAAGCTGCACTTTTTGTCATCTATATTAGATCCATTAAAATGGATTGTAAGCTATCTTTAAGGAGTTTGGAAATTCATAGAGATAAATAAACATAAATAGAGACAGAACTTTGAAAGAGGGATGTTATGAACATTCAGTCTTGTACTTCAGCCAATTGTATACTATATATATATATATATATATATATATATATATACACACACTATTACGTGGAAGGAAATCGCTGTGAAGTATTGAGTCCATTTCTACCTCATTTCAGTTTTTATCTTATTATTAAAGTCGGCTCCATGGTTAGCTAGCTAGCAAGGAGCACCGGCAAGTTGCTTTTTCACACTAAAAAATACAAACTTCTCTTTTTTAATCGTGAATGTACCATATCTACAAGGCTAATTTAACTTAACCACGTATATTTAAGGCGTTAATACAATTTTCTTTCATAAAGAAACGACAAAAAGAGAGCTTCTTTGTCGTGTCTTATATTAGCCGCCACACACTGGTCTCATTCTCGAGTCTCGACTCGGGTGCTTGGTGCCAGCTATTTGGACTGTTCCACTTGTCTTTAGGTGATACCGTTTCTAACATCGTCCGGAATGATACGATTCATTTGTATATTCAGTAAAAATATACGGATGTGATACAACATTTAAATCGTTGTTAGGTTATACATTTTCATTTGCGGATTTTAAAAGTGAAAACGCATACTTTTTTTCTTTTCTATCAACACGTCTTCCCCCACAGGGCCGTGCAGTGGTATCGTCCGTGGACCATCGGCGCAAACATGGCGGCTTCGAATTCGAAATGGATGGAAGGCATTTCAAAAAAAATGAAATGATCTCACTTCGGCGTTATTGTTTTCGGTTTCAGCGACGGAAAGGTATGCTAAAAAAGTAAATGTGATGTTTCTTTTCGAGTGAGAAGATCCTCTTTGGCCCAGGTTGTGGGATAGCTGTTTTTTTAGCCTTGATATGGGAAGATAAAAGGCAGTCATTGCTACCTTGCTAACACTTAGTGTTCTTATTCACAGCATGCATTAGCAGTAGGAATAAAAATAAACCAAAACAAGAAACTGGTGTGTCAGAGGAGTCTTACGAACAATTTGAGATGCTGTGGTGCTTTTTTCAGACTTTTTGCATGCTCGGGAATTACACGGTTTAACGTGGTACAGGCTGCAGGACTGAATGCTGCTCTACAAGATGGCAAATCTGACTTGATCAGAAAGACATGCGATTAATGAGTGCAATGTTCATGTTAACTCGTAATGCATGCTTATTTATAATCCCTTTATGCACTTGCACTACGTTTTTTACCTCCTTATGACAGGGGATTTCTGCCAGTGGACCATAAACTTTCCTTTTTCACATTAAAACCACAATATAAGTTGATTTTTATAATCAGATTGCAGTGGGGAACACCAGTGCATGGTACAATACACGTTTCCTGATCCTGAGATTGGTGTAAAACTCCAACTGATCCATTTTAATTAAGTTTTCATATTGTATAGCATCCTTCTGGATCCAGGTACAGCAATCATACAGTATGTTATCCTAAAAATACTATAAACTTGAATGCATTCAGTCAATACAATTCTATGCACCAAAACAGTGTTAAACTAGAAGCGCACTCGGTAGAGTACATACCTGCGCCAAGCCACATATTCGGATTTGCATCAAAAATCAAATCAATTGTTCCTCGGCCCGTAACCCACCTTTCCTCCAAATTTCAAAATCCATTCACTACTTTTTGAGTTATGTTGGGAACAGAGAAACAAACAGAAGCGAAAACATAACGTCCTTGAACAAAGTTGGCAGGCGTAACAAATTGTAAACTCAGTGTTAATTTAAATTAATTAAAGACGCTGCAAACATGATTTCAAAAATGTTGAAAAATTATTACAATGTTATGATGTCATAATATTATTATTATTATTATAATTCGGTGCAATTTTAATTATAATAAACCAGCTAAAACCTCTTATTATTTATTACCTTATCAGGATTGTGTCAGATGGCAGATTGCACAGTGATTGACAGCGACATTTCCATGGCAACATAAACCCACCTCAGACAATAGCCCTATTCGTACAGGATTAGTTTGCACACGGAGGTGGGTAATGTAATTATTACCCGAGTACCTCTGAGATCGTCCAAATCCATCATGTCAGTATTTCTTATAGTCTCGACGTGTATGCATCTAAAAAGATTACGCGTTATTTTACCTAAAATGAGCAGTAATGTATATCCCGTCTGAATGGACGTGTTAGTAAACATTGCATTATATAATGTAGGAAAAGGGCTTTTGAGCTTTTTCATCAGCATAAAGACACTCCAGGGTGTGCGCGTGCGTTTCTATCGTCTGCCACCAAAGCGGAGTTTAAAATGCACAACAATAAAGTATAGATGACGTGTCAGAGAAGCAACGTTAAAACACTAAAAAAAAACAACGAGGGTTTTAGGTAAGTTATCATGTTCCTAGCACAGGTACAGCCTACAGACATGTTACCTACTCATGATTAAGCACAACTTGCATGGACACGCCCCCTATGACAAGTGCTTATAATAAAGAACCAAAACAAAACAAATAAGGTGTGTGTAATATGTAGATGTATGTATAACACCTATCTTTGATTCCCTCTCATACCAAGCATTACTGTGTGTTCTATGCTCCTGAGTGGGGCACGGATCATGGGCGACTGTGAGCTCGTGTATGTGGAAGAGGGTAGATAGCGCTTTCCTCCATGGGTGTTACGCCGCTCTATGACACAGCATGAGCAGCAGTTCGAAAAGATGCAGTGAGCTGCCTTCACGTGTCTCAGAGGAAGCATGTGTTAGCTTTCACATTCCCAAGATGGTAGCTGTCGGGGTAGAGGAGACTTAACTGATGCGTGTGTGAATTGGCCAAGACTAAATTAAGGAGAAACTTGGGGGGAAAAATAAAAACAAAAACCATGTGCCTGGGGTGATTGTCTCATAAGTACAGTTGTGAATGGGGTCCAATGTGTCTGAAGCTCCTTTTACACAGATATTCTGCAATATTGGTGTAAAAATGACCCCTCATTATGCCGGCTTTGGTTGTTTACACTGAACTAATTAAAGCCGCGCCAGTGTGTGTTTTTACATAGCATTCCAGTGTTCCAGAAGCAGAGGCGTGATGGAGCATCAGCATCTAGGGTGATGTATAACATGCTACGCGTCGGAAATACGAATACCGAGAGCATACCGGCGTTACTTTCAAAACAATAGCGGCGGGTGAAGTAAATGTTGAGGTGCTTTTGCTAGCCGTGTACGTTTATACCACTCTTCAAACACAACAAAGTTGCTGAGCATCGTGTTTGTACGATCAGAAATATGTTGGGGGAGAAATTGAAGGCACAAAATTCCCACCTTGAACAGGCTGTGTAAAAGGGGCTTGGGACGCACTGTGATCCGATCACTCGTACCACATTCGGAGGTGGTCTGAGACGTATATGACCACATAACATTTGTAGTTTAAACAAAAGTGTCGCAGTGTATCCCGGACAGCAATAAAGGGTCCCTTAATCAACTGCATCATTCCATCATCTAGCTGTAATCATTGTGCAACTGTTTGGAAATTACGCTGAAATGCAGAATTCTGCACCACTAGGCGGATGGATAAATGCGATGCTATAACAGCAGATATGAAAGCATCTGCTTTTTGTAGCATCTTTCGTCATCTCATCCAGTGGATGTGACATTTCATCCAGCGGAAGCCGTGTAAGAAATCCGATCTGCCAAGTAGCTGTCCACTTGTGATCGGATCACTTGAGACGGATGTTAACACCAGGTGTGAACAGGGCCTAATTTATAGAGATCTCTGATTCCGTGTGAATTGATCAGATAGATGTGCTACAGATGCCCTCTGACAACACACTTATGTCTCGAAGTCTTGCTGCCAAAGTGTAATAAATTGTTCAGAAGTTAAACATGGAAAATTCTAATCCATGTTTTTTCATACTGCGCCATAAAAAATTAGACCTTTACACGAAGTCATAATTACATAATATATGGTTATAGATATGGTTGCTGTGCTAATATCTAGGACATGAATCAACAATCAATCTTTACAGTGCAACCCTCCAGTGCATTACTTAGCAAGTAGTTGGTAATTAGCAAATGGTTGCCTAATGAACTCTAATTGAACAAGTTAGCTAGCATGAACTCTAATGGTAATCTATTAAGATAGTCAACAGCGGATGATGAAGTGGAGTTACTGTCCCTGTGGTTTAGCTGTTACTATAGAAATGATAGCGTATTTGATTGAGCGCATTAACATAAACCTGTGATTTGCAGCTGTACTACTGTCAGAGCTGCTGTTATAGATGAATCCAGTGGCCGATTTGTGGGTTCCGCCACCTATCGGTGCCGCCATTACTGCGGTGGCAAGCCATAGTGACTCGGTGAGTCTGCTGCTGCCTGCTAACAGCGGCTGACAGTGACAGCAACATGGGTAGTTGGATTGACGACATTAGGCAGTGGCCCACAGTTACTGATGAAGGAATCTTATATGGATGGCAATCTTAGCATTATTCAAATTTTACATATTAGTTAGACATTACGACAATAGCCAGAAATAGAGAAAAAAACGGACCACTTGACCATCTGACACATTTCAAGTATGAAGTGTAATATTCTGTACTAACGGCACTGTACTAGCTAGCTAGCATAATCATTCACGGGTTGCATTTAATACGTATTACGTATATTACGTAATTATGACTTCGTGTAAAGGTCTAATTTTTTATGGCGCAGTATGAAAAAACATGGATTAGAATTTTCCATGTTTAACTTCTGAACAATTTATTACACTTTGGCAGCAAGACTTCGAGATTATTTCATTAATTTCCTGGCATGTGATGAGCCACTTCTGGCAAACATTTTGGTCCTCTGCAAATCCAGGGAATCTATGTCAAGTGTAAGGTCTCAGACAGGGGCTTCACTCTTCATGAAGTAAAAGTTTGTGTATTTCACATTCAGATTTTTTTCCAAAGTTGAATTTTGCCACTACTGTTGGAGCAGCTGAGACCTGCACAGGTTCTTCCCGATTTCCTAGACATCGTTGTCAAACGTAACGTTACATAGAAAGTAAAGGTAAAAGGACAGCTTGCATTCACACTTGCGCATGTTGTAGAGAGAGACGCCACCGCAGTAATGGCAACTTGTTTACTTCCGGTACGTCCCCGGATTCGTCTATAGAAAATGAATCAACACCCTCTGACCAATCACAATCCAGAATTCAACAGCACTGTGGTGTAAAATTCTAATATCCATTTTGATCATTTAATTTCAGTTGCAGGGATCAGATTTTGATCACTTTCTATTACTGTAGAAGGGTAAAATTTGACCTAAATCCAACTTATGTCCTGCCTTTTTTTTTTTTATTTCATCTCCCAGACGTAGACCTGAGGCATGTCTGCTTTGAAGGTGAATACCAAGAAAGAGGAAAATGACAAGCCCATGTCAGAAATCTCTGGGCCTCTAACGAGCAAGCCAGCATTTTCTCCTGAAGGAAGTGTATTAGAAGCATCAATGCAGTACCCACACGAGAACATGACACCAAACGGTGACCAAGCAGATTTGCTAAAACATGTTAGTTGTATTGACTCCAGCTGTGCTGATGAGCCTGCCAAAGCTGCCTATGTCAATGGATCAGCTTCACCCAGCATTTCACAAGAAATGTTATTGGACATCTCCAAGTCAATGCACACACAAAATTCTACCAACACACCCACCATCCAGGTAGATGACTGTGATTCGCTTCGAAAAGATGGAGAAATGGCCATAAGACAGATGGTAACAGCTGAAGATGTGGAAAATCGGGGCATATGGGGCTTTGATGTAGATTCTCCAGAGAATTCGTTGGACAGTTATGATGATGGAGATGATCTTGAGTGGAATCCCCAGAAAGAGTTTATGAAGTTTCTGCTGGAGGATCAGGACTGTTCTGAAGCGGAGACTAAAATACCCGCTGCTTCGTCTAGAAGAAAGTATAAATTGGACAAGGTGGTGATGGCAAATCCCACAGAAAATTCAAAAAATGATCACCTTGGAGAGGGCAGTCAAAAAGAAGTAGACCCTGAATCTAAACAATCCAAAATGCCTTCACCAATATCGAACAAGTCACAGTACTCTAACGGAACAGCAGTGGCCTTCCGACACCTTTTACAGAAACCAGCAAAAAGCAGGAAGAATAGTCAAAAGCCTGGATACGTTAGAGAAAATCTGTCAAGAGACTCTGGCTTGGAGCAAGAACCTGCATTATTTCCCAGCAATAGCAGTTTTAAGGACAAATCTCATTCACAAACGCACACAAAAAACTGTTCAAATCAAAAGCCATTCATATGCAAAGAGTGTGGAAAGGACTTTTCTAATCACACCTCACTTTTGAAACACATAACTGTTCACCAGACAAACAGACATCAATCTGTCGAGGGAATTACAGGAACAGATGAAATACCAAACGAGGGCAAAGATGCAAGCTTACAGTGTCCACAGTGCAATTTCGGAACTAACTGCCCTAATACCTTTGTCCAACATGCAAAAACGCACGAGAAAGACAAGCGGTATTATCCCTGTCAAAAGTGTAACTTCTTGGCAGCAAGTAAACATGAGCTAATTGCTCATATGCTTAGCAAGCATCCTGTCACTGATGCTCAGTGTACGAAAGTCGGAAGGCAAGATGTATTACAGAGACAAAAAGTTGGTAAGTCAGATAGAAAACCGAACTTGGTAAGGAATCTCAAATCTTTAGACAAAGATTTGCTATTCTTAAACGACTCAGAAAATAGCAACTGTTCATCTTCACTTGGGAGAGAAGCGCAACAATCTATAGAAGCTGAAGACTCGAATGGTGTTTTACAAATGGATAAATCAAACTCAAAAGACACTGCCGATGATAAATTGGATAGAAGTGAATCAAAACTTGACAAATCAATTCACACACTGCTATCCCGAAAGAGGAATCGTGACTCAGAAAGCAAGTCTACTCCAAACTTTGACAAAATTAGTGTTAGGGCTGGGAGTCCAGACCTTGGTAAATGCTGCAGTGATTCCTTCAATCCAGAAGAGGGATCACCATCCCCTGCCAAGTGCAAGGGGGAACTATTTGCACTAAAGGACGACAACTCGGTTTGCACTCAAAAATCTGACGGTAATGGTCAAGAATTCAGCTGTAATAAGGATTGTTCTAAAGGGGAAAACTCAAGCACTAACCACAAACATGTACCGTCGGAGCAGCCGACTTTAAAGAAGTCACCTTCCAAAAGAAAAATGTCCACTCCATTCCACAACCTACAAGGCCAAGATATTCTAATTGATTTTCCCAAATGCAGGCAAATCTTCCAGAAAAGCTCCAGTCTCTACTTCATTAAAAAATGTGATGCTAAAGATCGTGTACGTATCAGCAACACCACATTTAGAAGCCCAGATGCCTCATGTGACCTCTCCAAGCAAGGACCAGGTTTGCCACCAACAGTTTCTATAAAAGAAGAATGCATGGAAACAGAAGTATGGGGTGATGCCAGCGAATCGGATTCCGTAGTGAAAAACGGGGATTTCAAGGTCAATCTGAAGTCTTGCCCCTACTGCCCGGCTGTGTTTCAGTCAGGGATCGGTCTCTCCAACCATATACGAGGCCATCTGCACAGGGTGGGCGTAAGCTATAAAGCACGTCATGTTGTGTCTGTAGCCCAAGTGGCTTTCCAAGATAAAGTGCCTCCTGTTCGGCGAAGGATGGCAGCGATACCTCAAATTAAAACAGGTACGCTTTTGATTTTTTTCCTTAATACTTTCTTTACCCTTAAGTTTTCTCCGGGTGACCTATTCACGCAAAGTACGATCAAGTCCAAGACTTGAGGTTTCCATTTCAAGGACTTGTGTCCTGTACTGCTGGGCTATAATGATGATAAATACCTTACATACCATGCAACAGAAACTTGCTCGTAAAGTCTTTCTTCATGCATGGTAAAAACTGGTGACCTTTTAGTGTTCCCATAGTACTTTTTTTAACTTGCTTGCAAGGTCTTCCATGGTTCTTCAAGGTTTGGTCAAGTACAACACTTATAAATGAATACAAGGCGTATAAATAATGCTTGGTAAAGCCTTTTGTTTTCCCATAGTAACATTGTTTTATAGTACATCTTTGTTTTAACCTATTCCCTTAGTCATTTGGTTTGATCAAGTCCAAGACTGAGTTAATGAAAGGTACAAATTCTGGATGATTGTCTTGAGAATACTACTAATGCAATAGGACAGGTGTACTTAGTTAAAATTCGTAAAGGTCCAGCCACTTAAAATTCCTTGTTTACAAAAGTTCGGATAAGAATCAAACATGACTAAAGGGTGATGTTTTACCTTTTAATGCTTACCCAATAATGATTAGTTTATGGCCATAAAGAAGACAGTTTGGACTGCTTATGTTCGCTTTTCATGTTACCACCTTTGAGTAGTACCACAGACTGTGAACAGAAGAGATATCAGTTTTACAATTGAAGCAGAGATTTTGGTTTAGGTTGTGAAGATTTGCCCATTCCGCCCCAAGAACATTAGTGAGGTCAGGCAAGAAGACTTGGTGCAAAGTTGGTGTTCCAGTTCATCCCAGAGGTGTTCAGTGGGGTTGAGTTCAGTCAGGGCTCAGTGCAGGACACTCGAGTTCTTCACTCCAACCTTAACACACCATGTCGTCACGGAGCTCACTTTGCTGGAACAGGTTTGGGCCTCTTGGTTCCAATAAAGGGAAATTGTAATGCTACAGCACACAAAAACATTGTATACAACTGTGTACTTCCAATTTTGTGGTAACAGTTTGGGGAAGAACCACAAATGGGCGTGATGGTCAGGTGTCTGCAAACTTTTGGCCATATAGTGTAAATGCCGCAACAGAGGATCTTTTGTGTTTACAAAGCCATTAAATTCATAACTCATAACTAATCTAATGCTAATGATTTGATTAACATGTGCTCCTCTGAGTTATTTATTTCTTGTTGTAACAGAGGTTGACTTGCCATTGATCGAGCAGCCTTCAGAGCCAAAATCAGAGCTCATATGCCCACTATGTAGGGAGTGGTTCGACAACAAGAAAGGATTATCCAATCACGTTCGGGGCCATCTGAAGAGGCTGGGGAAGCCATGCTCTACAGCTACGATCAAATCACCCGTGATCCTCCTGAAGGAACTGATGCGTGACAAAAAGCAGTTCCAGATTAGATTACAGGCTCTTGAAAAGAAGTTGAAAGGCCGTTCCAGGAACTCTTTATATCCCGTCAAATTTAGTAACGGTCTCATCATTTCTACGGCCAAAGTGCAGCGTTTTGCACAAGGCGGCAAACGACACGGACATATTTCCTCTCGATCGGTGGAGGAAAAGAAAAGGACAGAGTGTAATAAAGATGCAATGAAAGGATCTCCATCGAGCGATCTTATAGGAATTCTAAAAAAGAGGAGAGCTCATGAGGAGGCCAAAGTGAAAACCTTGCCCCAAACTGCGAGGAAAGCTCTTCTTGTTAATCCAGTTAAAGAACGCGATTCATCAGCACAACTACCAAACTCAGTATCAGGTATTTGTTTCATTTATTTTTCTTATTTTGGAAACGTCACAGCTAAGGTTTGTGTTAATATGTTTAACTATGATGAATTTATGTTAAATAGCTAACTATTTAATTAAAAGAGAAAACTACCTTTAGTAGTTTTTTTTTCGAAATATATCTTTCAGTATATTTATTTTGTCCTTGCTTAATGTACAAATGTAAGGAATCAGGTTCATCAACACCTGAACAGGAACAGTTTTATATCAACTCTATAGGGCTACATTTGAATATAAATATTTTTATGAAGTTGAGCTGACTGTTTTTAGTAAAAATTACATTTGCATTTGTTTTTATCGCAACTATTTGTTCATGCTTATCTAATGTTTATGAAAATTTATGTAAATTAAAGTGCTGAAAAGTTCTACTATGAACCCATGCAGCACTTATGGTATTAAAAGTACCTTTAAAAACCTTTATTATTATTAATAACACTGGACATTCTGTGTAATCGTATGTTAGTGTAGTAATATGAGCACTATAACAAGCCCGTATACACTATATTGAGCGAAAACATGTTTTGTTTTGGTGTTTTTTGCTCCGATTTGTGTGCTGAGCGCTGAATGTTGATTTGTATAGTCAAAGTCAACATGAAGAAATTTGTTTGCTCAGAGAATTTCAGATCAATAACTGCACAGTATTGTTTTTCCATCCTAACCTTGACTGAAAACAAGGAAGAACTATAAGAATACTGTATTATAATATGCCACTTAAAAAGATTTATAAATATAAACACAAACATTTTATTACTTTAAGTCCAACCTCTGTTACGTAATGATGATTAAACATAGTTCCCATGCTAAAGAAAAAGAAGAAGGGGCATGAATTAAATAATCCACAACTACAGATCTACTTAACTGTGAATTTAATTTGAGAATGTCAGCAGAAATGAAATTTTTATTGTTGAAATTCAGCAAAGACAAAAGGAAGATAAACCATAATAAAAATGAAAGTTTTCTAACTGATCATTTTCTTGCAGTTATGATGAGCTATGTGTTCTCCCAAGATTAAAAAAAGATATTTGTGCTAAAGTGCATTCATCTGTCGACAATTTTTGACAAAGTAATTAATTTAATTCCTATTTTTCCTACATATGCAAGTATGTGAATTTTATTCCTATGCCAACCCCTCATCTTACACCATGTTTTGAAAATGTAAATGAAAATTAAAAATTTTATTCTTGAAATTCAGTAAACACACAACAAAGAAAGGAAGATGAAGTATAACAAAAATGTAAGTTTTACAACTTTTAATTTTGTTACATTTACAATGAGCCATTTGCTAACACAGGATTAAACGAGATTCGTGTTAAAGTGGGTTAATAAGATTATACAACTCTTAATTAATCCATTTAATTCTGAATTTTTCCTACCTATTTGTATACATGAGTTTTACTTTTAGGACTCCTAATATTTAGAAATTTTTGAAAAAGAAAATGTTGGTTTCATTCTTAAAATGCTCAAGAAGGGAATGAAGATAAAGCAAAATAAAAAATTTTTATAAGTTCTATTCCTTTTTTATTTCCTTATACTCACAATGGGCCATGTGTTCTTTAACTGGTCACAACTGATTGTTTACATTTCCATAAATGTGTTGGTATAATCTTAGTAAAAATATCAATAATGTTTTTAAAGGACTTTTAAAGGTTGTATGTACCAAATCTGATACACAGCAACCCCGCTATAACAAACTCCATGGGGGACGTCCAAATAGTCCGTTATACCGAAAAGTTCGTAATACTGAAATGGACCCTCTTGTCACACCAACCACTCGTGTTATATGTGAAACTTTGGGCACATTCTCCTTATCACGAGTTTCTCCTTCCGAGTCACTATCGCAGCTCACTGACTGAGTTAAAGGATCACGAAC
>JAOTRR010000056.1:25880179-25890807 GCA_028570945.1 Gogo arcuatus
TTGTTTGTTTTCTTAATAAACACCTTTCCTGCACTTACATCCGACTACAAGCCCGCATTTACATGACATCAAGACAGTATAGGAAAGAACAGAAAACAATAGGTTATCACTTATTATGGAAAGAAATCATATTTTGTGATGGCATCACAAGATATTTTTTCTGTGTTTAGAAAATTCTATAATCAAGAACAAATTGAAGCAGTGGTAGTGAGAAGTTGGAAAATAGGCATGAAGGAATAGGTAGGTATGGATGTAATTAGTCAGTGGGAACAGTGTTGATCAGGGACTGGTTGTTGAGAACGGCGGTGATCAGTTATTGGTTGCTGGGAAACAACATTGATTAGTGGTTATGGGGAACATTGGTGATCATTTGGTCAATGGAAGCACTGGACTGATTCAAACAAGATGAATGATTTATCAGTCAATCAATGCAGCAATCAATGATTCCATATTTTCTGCACTGGATAACTTTCCTTGATTCTGTGTAACTGCAGGTCTGCATTTATTCTTGAAGAGAACTCATCACAAAAACCCTGAAAATGAGGTCATCTGATGATCATGAAGATGAGAGGTGGGTCATTTAAAGTATCCTGTGCAGCACTTGTTCTGTAGCATTCCATTTTTTTACTGTTCTACTCAAAAGGGAACCCGGTCTCTTCTGGGTGACACCGGATAGTGGGATTATAAATCATTCAGTAGAAGAGTAAAGATAAACCGCCCAGAGGGGGTTTACAGGAGGTTCAGTATGAGACTGTGAATACGAGTCCTAGGATTAACACAGGATGGTCTTTATAATTGTAGCAGCAGCACTTGGGTACAAATTTTTATTATTTAGGGGAAATTAAACACTGAAGCAAGCATGAGACTTGGGCATGAACTGCTTTTAGGAAGTGTTATGAAGTGTAATGTTATATACTGCTGCTAGGTAATGACAGGTATTTTGCTGTTATGCTCATTTTCAACATTAATGTTCCACTTACAATTTGACTTTATTGTTTGGTCATTTTTAAAACTTTACTGAGAGATATGACTTGCAGTGCACTCTGCCTGTCATGGTTATGGGTTTAGGATCAGTTCAGTTGTTTAAGTGTGGGAAATCTGACCCCAGATCAGTTTTAATGAACATATGATCATATGAGTAACACAAGAGAATTCCTATACTCTGCTATACATAAACCAAAATGAAAGCACTGTTTAATGAAAGACCACAAGCTCAGCTGACATACCGTAGAAATATACACATACACATTGTGTACATTAGATTTCAGAAAGAAAAATCCAGCTCATCTGTGTCTATGAGGAGTGATCAGTCAATGGATTTTCCAATGGCATTTGGACAATCACAGATACCCATCACCAAAAGGTGAGGAATATCTCATGAACAACTTTATATACTTTTTAAAAAAATATTTTTATATATGTTGTTGGTTCATTTTTAATTCTGTCTATCAAAAGACATTCAATTACTTGAAGTGCACCTTGCCTGCCCGGGTTATGGATTTAAAATTGGACCAGTAGGGTAAATGTGGGAAATCAGACCCTAGATCAGATCTGAAGAGCTTCTAGCTCATATAGTTTCTGTTTGTTGTAACACAAGGGAATTCCTCATACTCTGCCATGTTGAAGCCAAAATGAATGTACTGCTCACTGACAAACCAGTGTTCTAGTAATGTAAGTTTCAAGGGTACGAGTGCATAAACTCAGCATTGGATTTAGTAAAGGCAGTCCTTTAATTATAATCAGATACCACTGCAGAGGTTGGAGCACAGGAAAGCAAAACTAATCCATGGTGATCCATAATCAGAACCAGGAAACACTATAACAGAGAAACAGACTTAAAGACCACCCTGGAAGGTGGAATATCCAAAGGTTTAAAAAAACATCTTTAAGCCTTTATTTTGTCACATGTACACTCATGCACAGCAAAATTCCTCCTCTGCATTTAACCCATCTGAGGCAGTGAACACACGCGAGCAGCTATGCTGCGGCACCTGGGGAGCAGTTAGTGGTTAGGTGCCTTGCTCAAGGGCACTTCAGCCATGAATGCAGAGGAGAAAGTGCTGTTTAGTCACTCTCCCCACATTTTTCCTGCCAGTTCAGGGAATCAAACTGGCGACCCTTTTGGGCCCAAGGCTGCTTCTCTAACCTTTAGGCCATGGCTGCCCCCTTGTATGAGGTTGTATGAGGACTGGAATTGTCTCGGAGGGAAATATATGAGAGGAACAACATCTTGGACAGAGGATAGCAGCAGGGTGGTGATGACATTTTCTGTCACAAACAAATGATAGAACATCAGACAGAGACAGGAACAAAACAGAAGCAAAAAACAAATGCAGGCACATTGCGCTTGTAGCCATGTGAACCACAATATTCACATTTTCTGCAAAGTGGAACTATTGAGTGAAAAATGGAAATATACACCTCCATGTTGTTTTTAATTAGATATAAGAATGAAAGTTCCAGCTCATCTGGGCCCAGCATTATGTCTATGAAGAGTGACAACTCAATGTACTTTCCGATAGCGTTTCAACATGAAAAGAAAGAAAGGTAAGGAATTTCTCATGAACAGTTTTATGTGAAATTAATGAAAATGTACTCCATAGGAACAACTACATGTATTGATATTATTAATGAACTGAAGAAAAGTTTTATTTGATCCTGGTTTATAATTAACCTTTTTTTTTTGAAGTTATGAAAAATAAGAAAAAATTAAGAAGCATATCTTAAAGTTTCTAGTTTCACTATACAAGAAGAATTAAGATATTGTTTTGAATATGTTTACACCACAGTTAAATTCAATTAATTAATTAAAAGTAAAAGCATTGTTAATTGTTAGAAAATTGATTGTTAATTTTTCTGCAAAACAAACAACTTTGTGCTAACAGTAACTCCACTTCATCAGACCACCCAATCATTTATTATTTTCCTATAAGAGCACATCTCCAAGTATTTCAGTCCTTATTTAACATTAATTTAACTCTCTCTTTAATCAGAGACAAACCTGACGTGTCACATCCTTCCATGGTTCAGCTGGATGATGGAGTCAAGGTACATATTTCTGTGATTTTATGTGCATTTGTAAGAGTTTAGGTTTTAGAGCAATTCATAGAGACTTGAATGTATCATTAGTACAGCATATGACTTGTTATATTTTACAAACAATGGGACTTATTCATCAATCTTTGAGTAAATTGTGGATAAATGAGTAAAACAAATTGAGTAAGTCAAACCAGGCAAAACATTTACGACAGATTTACAAAAGTTTTGTAAATGCAGATTTTCTTCATATTCATGTGTGTATGTTGATAAATGGCAATCACTGGTACATTGCTGGGTGCTTGCACAACTCAGCAGATTTGTGTTTGGTGACACCCACAAATCCATAAAAGCCTGTGTTCACCAAGTAGAACGTGCAACGATCGCCACAGACTGGCTCCACCCTCTTTTTATATGGTGGCATTTCATCTTAAATTAGGTGTGAGCACAGGTGGGTCCACCTGCTGAGCATTTCTGCCTGACACACCTCCGACAGTGCCATTGAACCAGCTGCAGGGTCATCAGCCGGGACAACCCTTTAATCCCGGAACATCTCGAGGTGGTGGAGCAGCAGTGGGGGATGTCTCCCTACTGCCCCCTGCAGCCAGCCCAAGGATCCTTGCTTTCCCCACACCTTGTCCTTTTTTCGGATCCAGAGACAGAAGCAGGATGATTCGATTCAAAGATACATCCTAGGATGCACTGGGACACATCATCAGTGGTGTTTCCAGAGCCATACAGACTGACCCAGTGACTGAGGTTGTGACGAGCCCCACCGGCACCATTAAAGCATGCTCAGTGCCACTGGTTACGTGTGGATTTGCCGCACCACTGATTCAGCTTGTTTGAGCCTCTGAACTCCAGAAGGCACTATAGAATCCCCCTGGCAACTAAAAATGTTTTTACAAAGTCCTTCATCCCAAGTCCCATCAATATTCTTATAACTCTACAACGTGACTGATAAGCCTCAGACACTGACCTGGATTTTTATTTATTTATTTATTTATTTATTTATTTATTTATTCATTTTTTTAAATGTGCAGTGCAACCTTGTCTACGTGTTTATTTTACTAACTGTTTGTCTGTCTTTATGGTGTTCTTGTGTTTGGTGAGCCAAAGACAAATTTCCCTGGTGGACAGTAAAGATGTATTGTGGACAGTAAATATGGTGGACAATAAAGATATATTCTTAATTGTCCACCATATTTACTGTCAATATGTCAATATCATATTTACTGTCAATATGGTGGATAATAAAGATATATTCTTGTGGTGCAGTGGTTAGCACTGTTGCCTTACAGCGAGAAGGTTCCAGGTTCGAACCTTATGGCCGACTGGGGCCTTTCTGTGTGGAGTTTGCATGTTCTTTCTGTGTCGGCATGGGTTGCCTCCAGGTGCTCCAGTTTCCCCCACAGTTCAAAGACATGCAGATTAGGTAAAATACCCAGCCACAAGTCAGTGCATATTTAGTGCCGGTCCCAGGCCCGGATAGATTGGGGAGGGTTGTGTCAGGAAGGGCATCCGGTGTAAAACCTATGCCAAATCAAAATGTGTGGAACACTGTCTAACCCCATAAGGGAAAATAAGGACATTAAATGAACAGAAGAAGAGAATAAAGATATATTCTGTTCTATTCTATTCTCCTCCCCCAGGCCTTGGGAGCCTGTGATCCCAAGAGACTTAAGGAACTGCTGGGTGGATTTTCCAGTGTAGCCTCTGCACCCGATTTCCACTGGATAGGTGAACGTCCTCCACCCTGCTTGTGAGCTGACAGCTCAGTGTACTTTTCCTTCTATCTTGAAGGCAACCTCTATTCCCTCTTCCCATGGAACAATTCAGCCATAATAACTGTCCTTGTAGAGGTGGACCAGAGCACTATATCTAGCCATAGGGAGGCTGTGGTGATCTCTTGTGGAAACTCCTCTTGTGGAAACTGGTGGTCGAGCTCAGCTCTCATATTCCACTCACCTCCTACTGATAGGAGGGACCACTCCCTCATGCTGCTGCTCTGAGCCTTGTCCCTTGCCTGACAAACTGGATCAGCCACTGTGATGTTACCGGGCTGGCCCTGTTTAGTTCCAGCCTGCGTGCCTCCGTGATTTTGGCTAGCTTACACAGGACCCGGTCATGGTGCCATCCATACCAGCCCTGCATCAATGCTGCCTTGCAACCAGAAATGATGTGCTGCAAGCTCTGGTTCTGGGAATCACAGAGTTGACAGGTCTCCTCTGAGATGAACCAGAAGTGCAAGAACTGGGGTCTGGGAAGGTTATCATATGCACCCCTGATAAGGAACCTCAGCCTTGCTTGGGGCATCCTCCACATACCATGATCAGACAGTCAGAGACCTGGGATGTGACGGAGGCAGCCATGTGCTTGTCAGACAGGTTGGCTGTGTGAAATCTTCCATGGCTGTGCACAGGTTGAGCCACCAAAAGCGGGATTTTCTCACCATTGACTGTGAAGGAGATGATGTCGTTCCTGGTTCCTTTCCAGATTGAGAGACTGTGGGACTTGGCTGGTTTTATTATCCAGACCCATATTAGCAGCTCCTCATGCTGCTGTCTGGAGGAGGGTGGTGACATCTTCCATGTAGCTAGGATGATCTCAAATGCTGCTGCGAAAAAGGATGGGAGAGATGGAACAACCCATTGCTATCCCTTTCTCCAGCTGGTGCCACCCAGGTGAGATCTCCTGGGTTGTGTAGCAGACATGGAAGTTGTCGAAGTAGTTTGCTACTAGTCTCTGGATGAATGGTGATATATGGAAGAAGCGAAAGTGATGAGCTGGTGGGGAACAGACCTATAGGCATTTGCGAGATCCAACCAAATTATGTGGAGATCTGATTTGCTTATACCCTATAGGGTATGCTGTTTGGTCCGGGTGCTGATGCAGCTCTCACTCACCCTACCACATGACTTCAGACCATTTAGGGGGAGCAGTGTCAATCTATGAGGAGGGCTTGGGTGGACAAGGTGCATGCCCTAGTGATCTGAGGGTGCTTTCCTTTTGGCTGCCACTGAGCTGGTCTTGGATATATTCCTCTAGCTCCTTTTCAGTGGTCTGCAGTGTCCTAGTCTTCTTCTTCTTCTCCAGCAGGCCTCAGGCATACTTGAAGGGGTCTCGGAAGACGCTAGCCTTTGCTTTCTCCCTGTGGCTTCTGCATTTCCTGATCCTTTCAGCTTGCCTAAGGTGAGAGTGTTTCTTTGATCTGGTTCCACAAGTCTTTCAAACCCTACTTTTCCTGGGCTTTTCCTCCATGATTTCCACAAAAGGCATTGTTAATTTATCAGCTGGAGGATTTCCATCTCTTGCTCTGCTTGGGAATGATCCTCCTTTGAAAATCTCTCTTTGCCTTTCTTGTAGATGATATGACCAAAGATGTTCAATTTAGAGGTTATGCTGCCTCTTAGCATGTTCTGGAGGGTGATGTGTAGGCTCTGGTCAAAGCTTCTCCATTTATCTTTGTCACTGGCATTGGCCAGTGGATTTTCAGATTGGCTTCTCTGATGATCCTCTTGTGGGTTCCCTGCTTGGTATGCCATTGTGTTGCTCATGCTGGGATGACTGGTCTTCCTCTCTCTCACCAGCTGCAATGGTGGGATCAATAGCACTGTGGTGCTCAGCCTGGCTATGATTCCTCCTTGTTTGACCTGCTGCTGCAGTGCAAACTTGCATCTGGTTGCTGCCACTGCATTTTGCCTTCCCCTGGTGGATTCGCAGGCCCTGGTAGGTTGTCACTTTGGACCACCCACAGCCGCATTCTCTCAGGATCCTTTGATTATCATTGTCCTTTCCCATTCCTGCACTTGTCCCAGGTTCTTCTCAGCTTCTCTTTCTGTTTGTTCTTGTCTAATGAACACTAAAAAGCTCTGTCAAGGCAGCTGTTTTCCTTGTAATACTCACTATAGTAATGTCACTATACAGTATTTCCTACTATATAAAATGAACAATATGATTTAGTAATCCCAGTCTTATACTCACCTCGATAAGCTCTTTATAATCTATGCTCTTAGAAAGTGGGTCTCTCCATGACTCTTTGAATAGTTAAGAACATTGAACACTTTGCTATAGGGTTCAGCATTAAACCTTTAAGGGGTCCCTCAGAGGGACTCCTCAGACATATTTCTGGAAACGTATATGCAGTGTTCTAACTGTGAGTACCAGAAAGTACCTCCCATAAGATAACACCCCAAAGATTTCATGATATGTATGCCCCATTTATCCTTATTGATCTCTTATTAAGTAATTGATTAAATAATTGATTGATTTATTTGGTTAATTTATTAAGTATTTCTATTTAGCAACTGAGCCCAGATTATCCAGCAAGCTATGTTAGAGTGATGGAGGATAAGGAGCATCAGAGAAGCACGAGAGGTAAGGTACATAAGATTGTGCATGTGCAGAAAAGAAAACAGATCTTTAAATCATGATTATAGTTTTCGTTCATTCTATAATTATTGCAATTTCCTTTTATCACCTAGAGAAGATTCTTAATTATTCTAATTTTAAAATTCTAAATTTCAATATGTCTTAAACACTAACAAAAGCCACATTGTGTGTTGCTTTCTTTGTCTCTTCAGAACTGGGTCCTGTGTCACAAAGTTTCAAATCCAAACTCCAGAAGACATTTCAGGTGATTAATGAGGGAATCCCAATGTACGGAATCTTAAGACTTCTGAATGAGATCTACACAAACCTCTATATTACATCAGATTGTGGGAGTGGATATGCCAGTGATGAACATGAGGTCAGACATATGGAAAAGACATACAGGAGATTAATAACAGAGGAGTCCATCAATTGTAATGACGTATTTAAACCCTTACCTGGAGATGAGAAACCCATCAGAACTGTGCTAACAGAAGGCGCTGCTGGAATTGGGAAAACAGTGTCTGTGCAGAAGTTTGTTCTGGACTGGGCTGAAGGAAAAGCAAATCAGGATTTGGACTTCATTTTTCCCTGTAACTTTAGGGAGCTAAATTTTATGAAGGGGAAAAATCTCAGTGTGTTGGAGCTTCTCCATCGTTTTTTCCCAGAAACCAAAGAACTTAAAACAGACTATCATCGCTACAAAATCATGTTCATCTTTGATGGACTGGATGAGTCTCGTTTTACTCTTGATTTTCTAAACAGCAAAAGGTTGACTTATCTAACAGACTCTGCTTCAGTAGAGGTACTGTTAACAAATCTTATTAGCAGGAATCTGCTTCCATCTGCATTCGTCTGGATAACGTCACGACCGGCAGCATCCAGTCAGATTCCTCCTGCTTATATTGACAGAGTAACAGAGGTACGAGGGTTCTGTGACCCTCAGAAAGATGAGTACTTCCAAAAAAGAATCAGCGATCAAATCCTGGCTAATAAAATCATCACACATCTGAAGTCATCACGAAGTCTTTATATTATGTGCCACATGCCAGTCTTCTGTTGGATTGCAGCAACTGTTCTCGAGGGAATGTTCAGTGAAGCAGAAACTGGAGAGGTCCCCAAGACCCTGACTCAAATGTTCACACATTTCCTGATCTTACAGATCAAACATACATCCCTAAAGTACAAAAAATATGAAAAGAGTCCTGGACAGATTGCAGACATTGTACTAAAACTGGGAAAGCTGGCATTCCAGCAGCTGGAGAAAGGAAACCTGATCTTCTACGAGGAGGACATCATTCAGTGTGGCATTGATGTCCAAGAGGCCACGGTGTACTCTGGAGTTTGCACCCAGATCTTTATCGAGGAAGTCACTTTGCATCTGGGGAAGGTGTACAGCTTTGTGCATCTGAGTGTTCAGGAGCATCTCGCTGCTGTGTATGCATTTCTCTCATGTATCAGTGGAAATCTCTCAAAACAACAAACTCCTGAAATCTTCGGCCTGTCCAGCAAGGCAACACTGTTAGACCTTCTAAAGGCAGCAGTAGACAAGGCCTTACAGAGTAAGAATGGACACCTGGACCTTTTCCTTCGTTTCCTTATGGGTCTCTCACTGGAGTCCAATTCAGTTCTCTTACAAGACCTACTGACAGAGACAGGACACAGTTCTCTGAGCAAAAATGCTGCTGTCACTAAAAAGGAAATAACCACATACATCAAGGAGAAGATTGGAAAGAATACAACAGTATACAAATCCATCAATCTGTTCCATTGTCTAAATGAACTGAAGGACCAGTCTCTGGTACAGGACGTTCAAACCTTTCTGAGTAAACCAGAAAATCATTGCCTCTATAGAGTCAAACTTTCAGCAGTTCAGTGGCAAGCTCTGGCTTTCTCCATACTGAACTCAGAAGAGGAGCTGAAACAGTTTAACCTAAAGAAATATGAAGCATCAGAGGATTGCTTGAGGAAACTGTCCGCAGTGGTCACAGCATCTAGAAAAGCTCTGTAAGTTTTCCCTGGCTTTTTTTGTGATTTTCATTCATGTGTGAATCTGTTAGCACCAACAACATGGAGCCTACTACATATAACTTCTAACTCACTAAGGCCATGCAAACATGCTTAGTCTAATATGAGCCCTCTGTTTTTCAGTTTTAGTAGACTGGGCAATTCATATTGCATTACAGAATGTAAAATTCTATCATTTTTAAAGTGCAAATGGTGGCTGAGCAGCACTGTTTTGACAGGATAGGGGGTGGTGTCATTTGCATATAGACTTTGGGTTTATTAAGGAGGGTAAGGTGCCTGCATATTTTATGTCAAATAGCATTATATATGCAATGTAACAATGTATGGTCTTATGCAATATTAAAATTATTTTAAAGGTCCACTATGTAGGATTCAGTTGATTACAACCAACTGAATGCCCCTCCTTTACCCCGCCCTTTCTAAGCACGTATTAGAACTTATGGTGGCCATCTGGTGTCTGTAGCATACTTCCAATACTTACACGCATTCTCCCTTGCTTTTTCTCGTGCTAAATAGTAAGTTTTATACTCCATTTTTCAAAAGTTGGATTCCCAAACTTGTTAGCCAGCACCAGCATACACTCTCTGACTGCCTCCCATATAGTGCAGGAGTGTCTACTCTATAAGCCACCACACGATCGCGAGGGCCTTATCAACCTTGACGAAGATACGGTAGCATGGCTTAGCAACTGCGATGTCCCCGTATAACCGCATTGAAGAGCCATACGAATGATGACAACGAGCATACGCTGATTACTCATCTTTCTTCTTCATCTTCCTTCTGGTGTTTGCTTAAGAATTCATGCTGCCACTTGTAAAAACGCGAAAGACCCTCTCAAAGTTTGTCCATTCTGGGCTACTGTAGTGGCACAGCATGGCAGCTCCATGGAAGTGGACCTTCACCGTATGTAGATATAAAGGGCTCATTTTAAGCTAATGAAAACACAACTATTCATAGTTACAGATAATTATATACTAATGAAAACATACTTATGAATGCTATATTCCATTTCTGCTAATAGATCCCCCTAAATCCTACATAGTGGACCTTCAAAATCAGGTTTTAGGTGACTTTAAAGGGTAACTGCACCAAAAACTAAATATAGACGAGAAATGCTACACATTTTGCACAAATGCAGTTTGACTCCCCTGTATTGTCACACTGTGTCGCATAAAGCAGTGCTTTAAAATTCT
>JAOTRR010000056.1:25970594-25981068 GCA_028570945.1 Gogo arcuatus
CCATCACACAGGGGGAGGGGAAAGTGCTCACTCTCCTCACATTTTTTCCTGCCAGGCCCGGGAATCGAACCGGTGACCCTTCGGGACCAAGGCTGCTTCTCTAGCCTTCAGGCCATGGCTGCCCCCAATATTATTTGACCTCTATGAGGTATTCTTACCTCATAGAGGTAAAATAATATTATTTGCATATTATGTTGAGTATTAAATATTATAAATTATATTGATAACTCATATGTACTATATCTCTTAGCTCATATACTTTTTTAATATGTTTGACTTTCACCAGGTTTGCAATCTGCACAGTTTCCCACAGTTAAACACAACTCACTGACAGTTGACTGAACTAACAGCAAAAAACCTGCAACATTTTTAAATAACAATCATAGGAGCAGGTGGTCAGATTACAAGACAAAGAAAGGCAATGCTCATTAACATGGGAATGTATTGGACATGGTAGTTTGGATGTAGTGCTGTGCTACTTATTTACCACATTCATTCATTCATTTTCAGTAAATGCTTAATCCTGGTCAGAGTCACAAAGGTTTGAATTACAAATTTATTTATGTTTTGGTAAATAGAGCCAGCTAAGTTCATATTTTCGGAAACTATCATGGGAATGCACACAAACATATAATCATTGATATTTTAAAGTTTTCTGTAAGGGGTCTCCAGGGTTAGCACTATTTTTTAATAACATTCAGAGGTAAAGCTGACACTTTTTGTGGTAACATGGAGGGAACAACTGTTTGTAACTCCTATAACAGAAGTGAGAACAGGAACTAATTTGATTCCTTAAATGCAACTATAAATGGAAATGAGTTCTTTAATAAATAAAAAAAATTGTAATTGGTGGCAAATAACTTGTATAAAAGGAATAAAATACTGGGATGTGCCATTACAGGAAAATAATCAACTTCGGAATGATCACTGTAACTCTACTTCATCACACCACCCTGCTGTTGATTTACTATAACTGTAACAGTCAGAGGTAAAGCTGTATGCACATAATCGTGGTTACAGGAACACCGCATACATGCCATGATTCCGTCAAAGCCTTATTTATTGCATATACTGTGTCATATGTCTGTCCGTCCATCCATTATCTATACCGCTTCTCTGTCAGGGTCACAGGAGAAGCTGGAGCCAATCCTAGCTGACTTCGAGCAAGAGGCGGGGTTCACCCTGGACAGGTTGCCAATCGATCACAGGGCTACACCAAGATGAACAACCATCACACTCACAGGCAATTTAGAGTAGCCAGTTGATCTAAACCACATGTCTTTGGACCATAGGAGGAAACAGGAGCACCTGGAGGAAACCCACACAGGCACGAGGAGTGCATGCAATCTCCACGCAGAAAGGCCCCAGTTGGCCACAAGGTTCAAACCCAGAATCTTCTTGCTGTGAGGCGACGGTGCTAACCACTGCACTACCATAAATTTCTTGAAAGTGCTCAGTATGCTTGCACACAATAAGGTATCCAGGTGCTTCCCACCTGCCCTCACCACAGTTCTATATCTGTCTTGGGTTTTGCTCCTACATGACCCTTTTAACCTTCAACATGCACCATTTGCTGATTATTTTTCTACAAGAAATGATAAAAATAGCTGATAGGATCACTCGTGTTGGCTTAGTGGTTAATATGTCCTTTCAGCAATGCTGACTCACTCCCAAAACTGAGAACCATGAGAAAAATGCATTTTTTTCCCCTCGCACATATGGTTTCCTACAGCTAGCTTTTTATATATGTGCAAAGTTTAAATTAAGAACAAAAATGACAGGAATTTACAGGCAAACTTTAAATGTTATTTACTCTTATACTTACTATTTTATTCTAATTACAAATTCTGAAAGTCCAGCTGTAAGACTTCTGTACCTCTGTTGTCAACAGGATCATCTGTACAAACTAAATCTAAAACTAGTCAGCTAAAATCTACAATTTCTAGCTATCAATTTGTAATTTTTAAACACAGCAAGTGGCATGCTTTTCACTTGCTTGTAAGTTAGTTAAGATTGATGCATTTTTAATGATGTTAATTGAAAAAAAAAATCAAGTGCTTTATACCTATAAGAACAGTTTTAATGTTTATAATCAATAGACAATAAAAATGCAAATTAGAAAAAGGCTCTGGCACCATCACTTTTTAGCCCTAGGTTTGAATTTTTGTTTCATAATTCTCATTGCTTAAATGCAGAAACTCAATTTATACATTAAAAAAAGTTATACTTTAGCAAGCCTGAACACTGAGAAATAAGGAGCAGAGAATTAATGCAATTTCAGACCATTTCAATATTTTACTTAGATATCAAAACATTGCAAGAACAACACTGATGCACTTACATCTGTGTACAATCAAGTTTAAATCAGTTACAAATCACTGCTGAAGCAAATACAAACTGCTGCTCTATGCTTAAACGAGCTACAGAGCTTATAAAAAATTCACACTATAATTACAATCAAAAAGGAAAATGAAAATAAGTGGAACACGAAGTTGTTGGAGGGATTCGGGTATAAAGTAATTACTTAGTTGCTTGAAAATATGTGTAGGTAATGCAGCATGTAATTTTCCAATCTGTTCATGTCATGTGAGCTACAACATCCTTCCAATTCTGAAGTTTATCATCTGGTGTGAATCTAAAGCTGGGTGTAATTCATGTTCTCAGAATGTGTTGAGGTTTTCACCAGGGACAAAGGTGAACCGACTGCTGCATCTATATAAATAAATAAAACACACAAAACATAACATCCAATGTTATTCAGAAGTACAGAATTATATTTCTTTAAAAAAAAAAAAAAAACCCCCATCCCAATTCATAAACCAGAGCCATGTTAGTGAAACGTCCTGACTGTTTGACAGCCACTGTTTAGTCTGGATCTCCCAATGACTAAAAACATGGATGGTGTGGCTCCATGTTCCTCTGTTCTATAGAAATGAAGCCAAAACTCCTCAAATTTGGAGCCAGAATCTACGCAGTAGGGACTAGAGACAAGACTCAAAGTCAGGTATGAGGTAAGACTCATTTGATAAGCCCTGCCCCCCAACCCTCTCCCAATACCAAGGTCCAGCACGTTAATAAGGCTGTCAATCACTTCATTCCCAAGTGTATCCATGTCCTCTTATGATAGAATAACGTTTAAAAACTAATTTCTGGGGGAAAATAAAAAAAATGTTCAGATATCAGAATAGGGAAAACTAACTGCTCAGAACAGATATTGTAGATGGAAAGACAGTTTAGACGAGAAAAGTGACAGAATATAAGCGATTTTGTCATTGAAACACATGGGGGTGAGCGGAGCTACACATTATACTGCAGCCAGCCAGCAGGGGCACTAGACCTGTTGTAGCTTCACTTTTTAGACTTTTTTGTTTAAGAGAGATTTGTATCTCCTAATTTTTTTGAAAGTCATTCAATTGAAGATAAAATGTTATCTTTGCCTTAAGAAGCAACTGTGTAAACAGCTAAAAATTAGAATTTTTTTCCACTTTATAATTAAGCTTTTATTATTTGCCTTACTTTTCCTTTTTAAATTACATTAAATTAGCTTTTTTTTAAATTTATTTATACATACACATTTTTAAACATAGAAAAATATCTTGTATTGTTATTTCTTTTCTGCCACTGCTATTACTTTTTTTTGTATTATTTACCTACTTTACAATTTTTTTGGCTACCTTTTGTTTCTTCTACCTTTTGTTTCTTTCCACTTACTACAAAAAGACTGAAACCTAAATTACATGAACACAATCCTGATTTTACGACTACGAATTTATATCCTCAGTCTACGTACTTGTAGGTTTTAACTGGAACATCTCATTCATGTAACTTTGTGAGAGGTGGGGCTTAATGAGAACTAAAGGGGGCAGGGCATAACCAGGCGTTTTTCCAAGCATGCATGCAAAATTTAATATGTAAACAAAAGTGAGACATCTCAAGTTACAGCTTATAAGGTAGACATATAATTCAAATAATCATATTTAATTATAATAATAATTTTAAGTCATGATATTTCCCCCCACCCACTTCAGGACATAATTACAGGAAAACTGCCCAGCACTAATTAGTAGACGAGAGCACTAGTGATACCCGTGTCGTTAGTTTTGGCCCCCGGGCTCCTGTGCTGGCCCTCGATGTGTGCCGTCATCTCCTTGCGCTCGGGGGTAGAGTGACCACACTGAAGGCAGCTGTAGCGCCCCCTGGTGTGCTCCCAAAGGATCCGACTGTTAAAGGACTGACCTGTGAGAGACGGTTTACATGCACACACAATTGAGACAACAGAGATGATGAATCCTTTATAGAACCCAAAAGCCCGAGTGTCTCAAAAAAATATCAACCCAAATCAGTCTTTCAGCCAATAACTGCACGTGTTTTACAATTTTGTATGTGTTTGACAGCTAAAAATAATAAATGGTAGTAGTGAGGTCAGGCTTTTGGATTCACAATAATGGTAGTGTCCAGGACACAGATTAAGCCTAAACACTATATAACATTATATATATATATAGTACATATAATGACTATATAACACTGGTTAGAATGAAATATAGTTTTTCATCTCCAATTCTGACTTACTGGTCTAGGCTTGATCTGTGCATGCAGGAAAACACCAAAATAAACCCAGATAAAGCAAAAGTTCGCCCCCCAAAATGTCCACAATTTCACCTTTACCTCAAATGCAGCCAATCAGCTCGAAACATGTTTTGTACTGGAGCTACAAGATTAATGTAACCAACAAGGAAGTGAAGCCTATAGCTACATGGTTATAAAATAACAGGTCTGTATTTACAAAATGAAATATGAATTGTAGCTCCAGTTTTGGACACAAAACACATCTTGGGGTGATCAAGTACATTTGTGACATGAGGAACATTTCATACATTTATTTAATTTTCACCACTTACAGCTTGCTTTCAAACTTGGCTTTTTTTTTTTACCCCCCCCCCTCAGAAAAGTCACCGGCTGCAGCAACTTTTTGTGCACTGATATAAAATCTCATGTTACATGTCACATACTGGCTAACTAACCAATCTAGCTTTTCTCTTGATTAGATTTATTATTAACAGTAATGCAGATTAAAAACTGTTGTAACTCAGATGAGGAGGTTGACATCACTCAGAGCTTTGTGGGGTTGAGGGGAAAAAGGCCACAAGTGTGAAAGCAGCCAAAGACGGACTGAAATGATCAAATGGGAGCAGGAATGTGAAAGCACTGTCAGCATCTCAGCACACGTCCACCAAGCCCAGAACTCAAGCTGCTGATTAGCCACAGGAAGGAGGGGGGTTCAACCAGGAGGAGAGAACAGAATTGTGGGTAATAATCACTCTGTGATGTGCTATAATCTGTTAGTAATAATGAGATTAATCACACAGCCACATGATTTGCCGGGAAGCGCAGAAGCAGCAGTGGTGATAAGATCTTCCAAAGCAGGTTGGATCTTTTCCCCTCTAGCATCGTTCGTGTGTGTGTGTGTGGTGTGTGTGTGTGTACGCGCTTCTCCATTCCTCACCTGGACTTCCTCTCTACTCAAAGCCTGAGGAGAGTTCCATCTGTGCAAAATGGGCGCAGGCAAGTCTGCTGGGGGTGACAGTGTGACACGACAAAAACAGTTCACTCAACAGCAACGACACAGTTTAACCCTTATGACTCATAAAGAGTGCAGAGGTGTGAGGTGATGTGTAGTGAAGATCAGGTGAGAAACTGAATGGGGGAAAAATATACACAGACACACAGGAACTAGGAAACTGTAAAGGATGATAATGATAATGCACGGTTTAAACCGGGATGTTTTCTCGTAATAGTAGTGAATCGTGTAATAATTATGAAGATGTTTCACCACTCAGTTCTAGCGGTTTTAATGATACACTGCTTCATATTAGTGCAACGTTCTTAATATTTACAACCTCGTCAGTTTTAATTTAAGATCACAAAGTTGGATGACTGTCAGGATTCACTAAAGACTCGCAGTGAAAAGTTAGCGATAGAAACGTGTGGATAAATTATTTTGCAGCTGATCTCATTGCATATGTATTCGTACAAGTTTCCCTTTCAGAACGCAAAATTTGGGGGAGGAGCGTATTCAAATGAATCCTGCAGCAGTCAACTGTGCCATTATTTAACACTGAAATAAAGAGATGTTCAGGAATGAGGCACAAAAAAGACTGTGTGGGAAAAGAGAAAGAATTTTCTCCACTCGTATTAATTTATTTGGAATGACAGAGGAAAACATTATCAGAGCATATCAGTTGCCAAGACACATTATTCTGTACCTGTTTGCAACCCTATGCGAACAACTGCTTTGGTTGTTATTAAAATGAACCGACTGCATCCGTGTTCAGTAATTTGCGCATTGCTAGTAGATCATGTGCAGAATTGGCCATTCCTATGATTGCTTTTTTTTTTTTTTTTTTTTTTTTAATTGTAGCCTCACGCTAATTTGTCCTGCTGAGTAAATCCGGCCCTGTGTGTAATGCCGTTATAATAAATATCAACAACAGGGTGGTGTGATGAAGCGGAGTTACTGTGATCATTTTGAAATAACGCAGCTTTCCATGTTACCACAGAAAGTTACAGCTTTTCCTCTGACTGTTATAAAAAAGTGCTGACACTGGAGACTCCTTCTATAAATGGTAAATAAACGTCTCCTCACCGAAAATCAGAATATCAACATATTGACATTAGACATGTTTTATTAGATATTAGACATGTTTTTAATCTGTTTAAGTGGAGCATCTGCCGTACACGTCCCTGTGAATGACCTGTTGTGATAGAAAGGGTAATGTATTAGAACGAGAGCATTAATATAAACCTGGGATTTGCAGCTGCACTACTGTCAGAGCTGCTGTTATAGAAAATTAATCAACACCTTCTGACCAACCAGAGTCCAGAATTCAACAGCACTGCGGTATAAGACGTAATGACACTCACTTGTCATCGCCTGATTGGCTGAAAGCAACACGACACTGATGCTCATATGCATAAAGCTGAGCTGAGCTTTGTGAGGAATAAGTGCCCTCTGGTGCCCAAAAGCATGTATTAGCACCATATTCATTAATGTGTAAAGATAAAATAAGCTTTTTGATTTTTATGATTTTTCTGTGAAACTGTTGTCTGATATTGAAGGCTAAATGATATTATTGGTCCGGCCCTGAAACACATTGTATCCAACTCTAAATATAACAAAATGCATTTTTATACACGGAACTGTTGATAACGTATAAAGATGTGCATCGTTTCATCTCAATAGGACAGAAACACCTCACTGACTCTCACTAATAGACTTTGATAAGTGATAAAACATCTTCAAGATTATAACACAACCCCCCACAGTCTTAACCCTTTACTCTTAGCCATAAATGTGTTTACCTTGGTTCTTTCTCCAGACGGCGTTAGATCCTGGCGGAGTTTGTGGTGGGGAGGTCACCATGCCGACGGGACCGACTCTGGGTGAGCGCTGTGGCTCGGGATCAGGTGCAGGAGACAGGCTGGGGGGAAATGGGCTGTAGGGAGCATCTGGCTGATTCTGGGGTTTCACAGCCTCAAAAGCAGCAGCAGGTTCTTCCAGAGAAGCCGGGGATGCTTGTTCTGATGAAGTCGAGTGGAACGGAGCTTGAGAAGGCACCAAGGGGTCAGACTCCATCTGCTGAGATTCATCTACAGCTGGGAAAGTACCAGCAGGATCGGAATCAGCGCTGGGAAAAGCCGGATCGGGGGTTGGACCTCCCTCCACTTTCGCCACTTTGCTTTTGGCAACCTTGGCACACGTCTGGAGGTGCTTGAGGAGGGTGCGGTAGGAGCGGAGCTTGGCCCTACAGCTCTCGCATCTGTTGATTAGAGTCTAGCATCAGCAACATTAGACTTGCTGTATTAAAAATGCAAAACATCATGATGTTTTATTTCTACAGCTCTAAAAGACGCACAGGAAGAAATAATTTGGCTTGTGGTGATGCCTCATGTGATCCATCAGCTGCTGCATGCTGGAGAAAGATCCGTCACATCCTATCGTCGAGCACAAGAAGGACTTACCTGAAAAAGAAAAAAATGTTCTAAGATACTGGCAGCATGACCCCATTTGATCTTTAGGCAATAAAACAATTGCATATTAACCTTTATAATTAACCTCTGATCTTCAATGGCATCCAAGTTTTATGTTATAATGAAATTATGAGCTGACTTTCAGCTGGTTAGGAATCTAAGATGCTAAAGGATTAAAGCGCCACTGCAGCACTCTCTTTAGGTAGAGATGAAGTGAGGGTTAAATCCCACTGCACCGCTACCAGCAGGTGATCAAACTGCATTGTGGGTAATGTATCTTCTTCTTTAATGCTCAACAGATGAAATACTTCCTACATACCAGGCAGGGACTGTGCAGGGGTCTTATGATGATCCTTCAGGTGGTTGTTCAGAGAGTCTAGATGAGTGAAGGTCCGCTTACAGTTATAAAACGAACAGGATAAATGGCAACCTAAACAAGACAGAATGAACACCGTGTATTAAAGATTATTGTGAATTTCTATAGGATTAGGTGTTGCATTAAATGATACATACTCTCCATGGTGGTTCAGGATTGCACTGATGGACGAGATGCAGAATTGTACCTGCAGACAGATGTAATTTTTAACTATTTATCTTATAATAGTAAATAAAAAAAGTATATACAAGTTACTCTATTAGTTTCAATTAAATTGTGTATGAATAATAAACCATTAAGAGATAGTATAGAGGCCTAACCTAGCTAACATTCGCTGTAATCATTATAAATTATATAATCATTATAAATGTATGTAAGTACATATGTATATAAGTGCTCTATAACTTAAAAATAAAGCGCATTATTCATTATGTCATTTATATTTACTTTTAATTAACTCGCTGCTAAAAGAAATAGTAACTAGCTAACTAATAAATAAACAGACACTTGCTAACCATACAACACACTACCTAGCCGCCTGTTATTGTTGTTATTGTTATTAATATATTTAGCAAACTATGAATTAAATATAACTTCTCTTACTAAATAAGTTTTCTTAGTTGATAAACCATTACAAATCTTCACAAATCTTGGAGTATTTTTGCTTGAAGCCCACACCGCTCGGTACGTGCACTACGATGCATGCAAAAATGGCTGCGCTGGTACGTCTACATACGTCAGACGCAGCTAACCGATTCGACCAATAGAAAAACGCGCTTGATATGAAACCCGGAAGTAAACTTCCGAAAGGATGAATAGAGTCCTGACAATGAAAATGACCATAAACACTGTATATTTTATTTCTTTTTATGAATAGTTTTGCGAAAGTATAAACAAGTAATGGACGAAAAGAAGCTTCATGAAACACCGAATCGTTTGAAGTGATTGTTGACGAAAATTGTTTAAAAATTAATTGATTAAAGGCATGTTAAAATCGTGTCATATGATAGCACTCGTGATGACAATAAATATATTAATGTTCTGCACAAGGGACCCTAGGATGGGTAGAGAGATAGGTAGCTGAACAGGGTGTTTGAATTTTAGCTAAGACTATGTTGTATAATGTATGCTTGTTTTGTGTTGTAGGGTATAAATAATAAGGTCTGTGGAAAGAGTGGCCTTAATAGGCTATTTCAGTGACCATGAATGTCCCATACGAAAAAGAACTATAGTAATACTATAAGATTTCTATAGTAATGTATAATACTTCTATGTTCTGTAGTACCTCTAATATTCTTATTGTTCCTGTAGTACAGTCTTGTTCTTACAGTACAGTAAATTAGCAAATTACTATAAAATTCCTATAGGAGTACTATAGAGTCTTTGTAGTATTACTGATTGCTGTGATATTTTTGTGTGGTAATCCTATAATATTGATTATTTATTTATGTAAGGGGTGATTGCATAACTGGATGATCGGTTACAAACAGAAAAAAAAAAAGACTTATTTTTTTCAAAATATTTTATTTAGGATATGACAATTTACTTAAATATAAAAGCACTAATCAATGTCAATTATTTATAATCAAATGTATACTTAAGTGCATTGTAAACTTTGTGTATTGTTTGTATGTACAAAAAGATTCTAGTGGTTTCCAGAATTAAAAAGGGTCAAACTCATTTCCTGCTAATGTCATGCTAGCAAGCCAGCTTACATCACTTCAGCAGTGCAAAGTGAAGAAAAAATAAATAAAAGCCCATGAAGGCATATAGCTCTCAGGGGAGCTTCCCAGTGGGTAGTTCCTCTCAAATAAGTACCGAGAACTATTTAGTCCAAAAGCACCTAAGCACCTCAATCTTCTGGTTCTAATAAGGACTCTGGCTGCTGCATTCTTTACTAACTGGAGCTTGTTTATGTACCAACTAAAACATCTAGACAAGGTGTCTGTCTTACCTCCTCTTTTTCTTTTGGCTGCTCCCGTTAGGGATTATCTATTTCCATCTCATCCTGCCTTCAGCATCTTCCTCTGTCATGCCAACCACCTGCATGTCCTCTCTCACCACATC
>JAOTRR010000056.1:26040322-26051024 GCA_028570945.1 Gogo arcuatus
AGAATATATAAAATTTTCACTTTCTTAAATAACTAATGGAAAATATTGAACTTTTCCACAATATTCTAATTGTTTGAGATACACTAGTATATATATATATATATAATTTGTGATATGATTTTAAAGGAACAAACTCGCAATGCTCACCACGTATTAAACTAATGATGCAGTACCATCAAGTGGGTTAAACTATAACATTTATACAACATGGATTTTTACAACATCGATTACTCTTCCTTTTGCTTATTGCCACTGACTCATGAAAACCTTGCTGCAACCTGCTAACATTAATCTTACTATATCATACTTATATTAAGTATTTGACTGTATGTGTCATGCAAAACATGGTACATGTCTGTGCTAACATATTAACCTTCCATGGGCGCCGGATGCCTTTAAAGAAATCTGGCATCCACATTGGCAAAACCACAGCTTCCCGTAGCAGTTTCTTGGCATCCTCCAGGTCTGCTATATCGTTCCTGCATGAATCATGATGCACAACAGTCTGTATGACTAACAGTCCAATACTACTTTTTTTTTTTATCATCACACTGACTGACAGCTGTAACGAACAGTGCAGGAATCTAATTCTGAAAAGCACCAGGAAGAAACAAATCAACAGATTTTTGGATATAATTTTGCCCTGTATTATTCATTTGCCCATTTTCCCTATTTCTATATTTGATATTGTATCACAACTTCTGATACCTATGGGCCAATACCTGATACTAATCCTCCTGGTAAAAAAATAAAAATAAAAAAATAAAAATAAATAAATAAATAAACATTGCTCTGCAAGTTTTTGTTGAGTTATACAAAACATCAGATGTGCACATGGTTTAAGTAAATTTTTGTTCTCTGTTAATGTACACGATCTGTGTTGTGTCAGTTAACATAACACCTGTTCAAAGACTAAAATCCTGATCCAGGATTTAGGTTGTTTGCTTTCATTGGGAAATGCCTAACAAAAGCAATACCTACTGTACGTATAACTACTAGACCAAAAGGAGTTATATAATTCAGTAAAGATGGCTTCTTATTAGTTTTATAGTTGTCCAAATCAAAAGAGATTCCTCAGTATTTACCAGTGGATATTTGGATTTCTTGACACGATGTCTCTTTCCAAAACATTAACCAAGTCACTGTCGTAACCTGTATCATCAAATTTCTTTAATTCTCCTTCAGCTGCCCCCTCCTGGGCATGCTTACCCTGCAGAGGACAAAAACAAAATGATCAGCGATGATTAATATACTCTTCATACGTACAGTAAAGTAAAGCTGAGATTATGTCTGGATATATTTTATTTTAACCTTATATATTTTACCATCTATAATTTCATTGAGTGTGATTTTAGCAGGGTTAGGGATAGTTCTGTGTCACTTCAGCCAGATGATGCATTGAAATTCGATACATAGCTTGTCTTAGAAGTTATTTTATCTCCTGTGAGACATTCAGCTAGTCACTCGAATTGAAATGGCTATAGCTCCAATTTAAGAGGTTATATTTTCCCTACATAAGAGTAGCAATTTTTTCCACTAACTTTCTCTTCTTTAAGTTTAACATTGCGGGGGTCACGGCCAGTAGGTCTGTCTGATTTAGAGGTTGGCTGGCCCTTTCCTGCAGCGCCACGGTGCTGCTGCTGCTGCATGCCAGGACAATCCTTACGCTGGGCCTTCACACCAGTGTTTGGTCTCTTCACCTGAGCAGGTGGTCTGGGAGTCAGAAAGCAAACAAGACAATATATGCTATGATATAACACATAAAACAGTGTCCGGGGCCCTTCACCACAGAGTGAACGTTCCTTATCCAGGAGTTAAAAAGGAGAGTAGAGTACAGAGCTTTGTCATTCTAGCCACATAGAAATATACAGTAGGACTAAACAATATTCTCTTAGTTACATCTGCAATATTTTATAAAAAAGCAAAAACAATCAGGTACAATTACAACATAATCAACACATGAATCTCACCATGTAGAAGTTACGGTGCAAATAGACAACAAGATACATGACAATAAATACTACGGGTATAAGAATGCATCACGGTGAAAAAATGTGTCCTGTTTAAACACCAGAGGTCCCAATTCGCGTAACCCTATACAGTTAAAATATGTATACAGAGAGCACGCTGGTCACATGATCGCATTCTTTCGTGGAGGATTTCAGCCAACTTTGGAGCTCTATCTCCAATTAAAATTATGCCTCAGGTGCTGCTACAGAGCTCATTATGATTAAATGCTTCATTTTCCCCAGGTCTAAGACTTTGTTTATTGAATCATATTTTGGGGAGAAGTTAGTTTTATACAGACAAAAATGCACATTGTTTATGATTCAGAAATAATAAAAAAAGGAGTTTTTTCAGTCATGTTCAAATTTGTTCAGAATATTATGAGAATCAAATTGAAGTGAATCATATAGCCAGTATCGTGAATCAAATTGAATCATCACCAGAGTGTGTCATTACACCCCTAATAAATACTGTACATACATACAACCTAAAACCTGTTATAGCTGGTTTGATCAGACTGATATACCTGCCTAAAATAAAATAGAGGGAGTTGATTAAAGTTTGACAAACTCAAAGTTATAGATCAGCATAATAATCCTCAGCTGTACCTGTGTTCCGCAGGGGTGGGGGGTGGCCACACAGCAGGGTCCCTCATGTTGTCCTCTGGTCGAGTACTGGGAAAGTCAACTGGCTTATCCATCTTGAAACTCTCCAGAGTGTTTACAATGCTTTTTACCTGTTCATATTCCTCCACCAGCTCCTGTCTAGCCTAAATCCAGCAATGGAATGGCATGAATTCCATTTAATGAATAGCACTTGCAAGGCATGGCTGCATGATTGCCATCATATACAGACAGATGATAAATCATATGTAAAACCAGTATGAAGTGTCTTAGCAAAATGTTGGCCATGAGCATCCAGAACAGCTTCAATGTACACTGGCAGTGATTTTACAAGTCTATGGGGTTGTTACCTTTTGGATATCCCCTCAATCTGTTCTGATCATGGTATTGTAAAGTGCATCAGTCAAAATCTCCCACAGGTGTTCAGTTGGGTTGTGATCTGGTGACTGTGAAGATCATAGTACAATCATGATTCCAAAAAAGTTGGGACGCTGAGTAAAGCATAAATAAAAACAGAACGCGATGATTTGCAAATCCTTTTTGACCTATACTCAATTGAATACAATACAAAGACAAGATATTTAATGTTCAAACTGATCAACTTTATTGTTTTTTGTAAATATACACTCATTCTCAATTTGATGCAACACGTTCCAAATAAGTTGGGAGAGGGGCAACAAAAGATTGGGAAGGTTGTGGAACACTCAGAAAACACCTGTTTGGAACATTCCACTGGTAAACAAGTTAACTGGTAATTGGAAAGGCTCAGTTGTTCATAAGCAAGGATGGGGCGAGGCTCACCACTTTGTGAAAAACTGTGTGGGCAAATAGTCCAACAGATTAAAAATAACGTTTCTCAATGCACAATTGCAAGGAATTTAGGAATTTCAGCATCGACAATCCATAATAACAAAAGATTCAGAGAATCCAGAGAAATCTCTGGACGTAAGGGGCAAGGCTGAAAACCAACTTTGAACACCTGTGACCTTCGATCCCTCAGATGGCACTGCATTAAAAACTGACATGACTGTATAAATGACATTACTACATGGGCTCGTGAACACTTCAGAAAACCATTGTCGCTAAAACACAGTTCATCACTGCATCTACTATGCAAAGGAAAAGTCAAATATCAACAACATCCAGAAATGCTGCCGAATTCTCTGGGCCTGAGCTCATCTGAGATGGACTGATGCAAAGTGGAAAAGTGTGCTGTGGTCTGACGAGTCCACATTTCTAATTGTTTTGGGAAATCATGGACTAAAGAGGAAAAGGACCATCCAGATTTTTACCAGAACAAAGTTCAAAAGCCAGAATCTGTAATGGTATGGGGGTGTGTTAGTGCCCATGGCACAGGTAACTTGCACATCTGTGAAGGCTCCATTAATGCTGAACAGTACATACAGATTTTGGAGTAACATATGCTGCCATCCAGGCGGCATCTTTTTCAGGGATGTCCTGCTTATTCCACAAAGAAAATGCCAAACCACATTCTGCACGTGTTACAACAGCATGGCTTCGTAGTAAAAGAGTGCCGGTGCTAAACTGGTCTGTCTGCCTCCCATTGAAAATGTGTGGTGCATTATGAAGCACAAAATACAGCAACGGAGACCCCGAACTGTTGAGCAACTGAAGTCGTATATCAACCAAGGATGGGAAAGAATTTCACGTTCAAAACTTCAACAGTTAGTGTCCTCAGTTCCCAAACGCTTGCGGATTGTTATTAAAAGAAAAGGTGATGTAACATAGTGGTAAACATGCCCCTGTCCCAACTTTTTTGGAACGTGTTACAGGCATCAAATTCAGAATGAGTATATATTTACAAAAAAAACAATAAATTTATCAGTTTGAACATTAAATATCTTGTCTTTGTACTGTATTCAATTGAATATAGGTTGAAAAGGATTTGCAAATCATCGCATTCTGTTTTTATTTACGTTTTACAGTGTGTCCCAACTTTTTTGGAATTGGGGTTGTATATGATTTACATCTTTTTCATTCTCATCAAACCATTCACTGAGCTTTCATACCCTGTGGATGGGGCACTGTCATCATTGAAGAGACCACTCTCATGTTTCATTATAAGGTAAAGCTGATCAGTCAGAATAACACTGTACCAAAAAGCATCATATATAATATATTAAAGGACAACTGGTGGCTTCACAGCAAGAAGGTTCTGGATTCGAACCTCATGGCTGACCGGGGCCTTTCTGTGTGGAATTTGCATGTTCTCCTCGTGCGGGGTTCCTCTAGGTGCTCTGGTTTCCTCCTACAGTCCAAACACGTGCGGATTTGGTCAATTGGCTACTCTTAATTGCCCATAGGTGTGAACGTGAGTGTGAATGGTTGTTCGTCCCTGTGTTAGCCTGCGACAGATTGGCAATCTCTCCAGGGTGTACCCCACCTCTTGCCCAAAGTCAGCTCGGATTGGCTCCCCCACAACCCTGACGGATAAGCGGTATAGATGATGGATGGATGGATGGAAGGATGGATGGAGGCTCTGTCATACATTTTGCTGGGGTGTCATTGCAAAGCTGTTCTGAGCTTCAAAGCTGCTCACCTTTACCTTATGATGAAACATGGGAGTGGTCTCTTTAAGGATGACAGTGCCCACTGCGCATTAGAGCTCAGTGAATGGTGTGTGGCCCCTATCACATACAAAACATATTAATGTATCAGCTAAAAACAACACAGGATAGATAACAAATTCTTGTTCCCACTCAGTATTGCCAGCCATATCTGCTGATGTTTTCTTTCCTTGTTCTTTTGAATTTGCCGCCCGTCACTTTACAGTGAGGCAGTATGAGTGTTCGGATTGTGTGTCAGTAGTTCCGTTGCAATATCACTGCATCATCATTGACATCACCTTCAGCAACGTCACGACCGGTCACAACATGATAATTCAATGGTTCCAATTCCCACTGGAGCCGTGGCAAAAGATTAATGTAACTAGGTTACAAGGGGACAGATTAATGTTTCGACTTTATTGTTTTGCTCCCATTCCCACAGGACACCACTACAGCATAATAGTGATAAATAAACAGTTTTCAGTGTGAGTGTGAATGGTGTGTATGTCTTACCTGTTGCCATTTGACCTTTAGTGCAGGATCTTTAAGAGACTGACAGTGCTTTTGGATCTGTTGTAGCACACCCTGGTAGTACACCATAGAAGAGTCATAGTTCCCGAGCAATGCATATTCCCTTCCCTTTTTAGTATTGTCACAAATCTCAGCCAAATTCATCCTGAAAAATATCTCAATCGGAACTTGATCTAAAAACTTGATATACGATTGCTTGATTGAGGATGCATTTGCTGGTGTTGCTGAACTGAAGACAAGTCAGTCAGACAGGTCAGAAAGAAGCCCTGGAAGATTAAATAAAAAGGTGCATACATTATATAATTGTGGAAGCACAACAGATATGATGAGCTGATATGCAATTTGGATTGATTGATTGATAACTCATAACAACACTAATACTGTATGAAAACCGATTCAGGTACTGATATTAATGACAATAGCTAAACTCTCAACCTTAATATTATTATTGATATTTTATTTTATGTTAACATCATTATTATGACCCCTGTAGCTGTTTTGAAATAATAAGTGTCTAGGCTTTGTTATACTCATAGCATCAATTCCCATCAGGAGCCACAGACTAGGCCTCCGCAGGCAGTACGGATTGGCAGGTTAACAAAAAAAAAACCATAAACAAAGATTATCATTAAATAATCACACACATTCCTAAGCAGTATTGTGCTATATTGCATAAATTCGAATGAACTACGTTATTACCTTTCATAAGAGATACAGTGCGCGTCTGAGCCACAGGTCATGCCACTCTGACGTTGCCATGGAGAGACGCTCCGTGAAACAGGACGGAGACAGAGGAAAGGGGCGGGGCTACATGGAAACCGGAAGTGACAGGAATAACGGACAGCCATTACGAATTCCAAGTCGTCAGTACGACGTGATATAACATGTTCTGATACTAATGGCATCTGATGCTCAAAAGCATAAAGTAGTAGTTTAGATAGTAATTTATTTAGTTAGTTATTTTGCAGCAGGTTTTGGGCATCCGGTGTTGTACCAAAATTCTCACCTCCCGACAGAATGAGCTACATACACAAACACTTCCGCATTATAAACGAAAACGGCACTTCTGCTTCCGGCTCGTCCACAATATTACATCCGGTCTCTGCAGGCACGTGCACTTGCAAAGCTCCTGGAAAAGGGCGTCAGATTGTATTCTTCGTCATACATAAACCACTTTGACTTTTATATTACCTTATTATATAATTAAAATAGATTTGTTTCCTTTAAGAGCACATCTCAATGTTTTATTCCTCACAACACACCAGTTTGCTAAAGATTAAAATTATTTATTCATTAAAGAATCTTATTTTTTTATATGTTTACACTTACATTTCATGTTATGGAACATCCCTGAAGTTCCTCACTTACAGTAGATCACAAACCGCAAGGTGTGAACTCCTCTGTCCTTAAGATGTCGGAAAACTTACATGAAAAGTTACAGTTTCACCTCTGACACTGGAGACTCCTTCCATAAATGCTAAATAAACGTTTCTTTACAGAAAACTTCACCATATAAATGATTACACGTGTTTTTAATCCGCTTATGTGGAGTATCCGCTGTACTGTGAAGTCCCTGTGAAGGAGCTGTTGCTATAGAAACGATAATGTATTAGAATGAGCTCATTAATATAAACCTGTGATTTGAAGCTGCACTATTGTCAGAGCTGCTGTTATAGAAAATTAATCAAAACCTTCTGACCAATCAGTGGACTGTGGTGTAAATATATACTGTAGAGTGGAGGTGTTTGAAGTTACTGAATCTACACTGAAATAATTGTGATGTGAATTCTGCAGGCTGTGTCTCAGCGAGCATCATCGTCTGAGCCTCGTCTGACAGGATAAAAGCGGATGACACACACCACCAATTAATTATATCCTTTGAATTAAAAACAAGTTTACTTAAACACTGAGCTCCCAGTTTGTCATTTTACCACTTTGTGTAATTGCAGTTTGGTACAAATTTGGTTTAACACATGGAATGTTCACAAGTACACACTACACACTACCCAAGTGCACTTTAACACTTTGTTCCTATTCAAGTAGCCATGAACATGTTATTTTAAACCTTTAACACAATCAGGAGAAACATGGCCTGAGAACATCTCTGTATTTTACCTTCATTAATAATGCTAGGAACTATGAATATGCATGGTTATGCAAATTAGACACACTCCCATGTCTTCCTGCCTCCTCAAATTACTGGCTGTGTTTTAGTGTGTTATATTAAAGTTATGGTCATAAATGCTTTAATTACACTTGTACATACTGTATGCTTTACTCTGTTGCAATAGTCATGATGATTATAATATCGTCTAATGAGTTAAATTAAAGGAGTGGATTTTCTGTTTAAAAGCAATAAATGTTGAGAACTTTAAAGGGATACAGTAACTGATTTGCTGCACTGCACAGAGCAGCATATATCATTTGGCATAGGTTTCACACCGGATGCCCTTCCTGACAAAACCCTCCCCACTCTATCCGGGCTTGGGACCAGCACTAAGCATGCACTGGCTTGTGTAACCCCAGTGGCTTGGTATTTTACCTAATCTGCATGTCTTTGGACTGTGGGAGGAAACCACAGGAAACCCACACAGACACAGGGAGAACATACAAACTCCACACAGAAAGGCCCTCATCAGCCGTGAGGTTTGAACCCAGAACCTTCTTGCTATGAGGCAACAGTGCTAACCACTGCACCACCCAAAAGTTTGCATATTCATAACCATACTTATATTTTCCATATTCATTATGGCTGGATTCAGGAACACCACCACTACAAGGTAAGCAACAATTCATGATTAATTTATTTATAAACTATTGTAGTGACTGAATGATGCAGAAAAAAAGAAAATTAACATTATAACCAATCTCTAAAATTATATGAACACATTTCACGAAGTAAAATCTCTGCATACTCAGTAGTAGGCCTGAGTACCAGTCTATAAAGTAGCCAGTTGACCTAATCCACATGTCTTTGGACTGTGAAAGGAAAATTTGCATGTTCTCAATGTGTCTGCGTGGGTTTCCTCCTGGTGCTCCGGTTTCCTCTCACAGTCCAAAGACAGTCCAAACTGGCTACTCTAAATTGCCCATAAGTTTGAATGTGAGTGCGAATGGCTGTCTGTCTCTCTGTGTTAGCCCTGTGATAGACTGGCGACCTGCCCAAGGTGTACCCCGCCTCTCACCCAAAGTCAGCTGGGATTTGTTTCTGTTTCCCCTGCGAGCCTGAAGGATAAGCAGTATAGAAAATGGATGGATGTGTCCACCTTAAAACATTACTGACATGGAAAAATGTGTCTGGTCGACAGCAACATTTACTCACTGGAAGACTGTATGTGACTCTTGAGAGTTCCTGTGAACTTGTATATAGATCAAACATACAGTAAATAGATAAGCCTTCTAATGCCAATCATCTAGCTGTTCAGCAGTGTTAAGCCTGCCAAAAAATTAACCCCATTTACATTTTTCAGAAAGATGTTTTAAGTCTTGTGAACTTGAAAGACAGCATCAAGAATTGTCTAATCATATTAGATTAAAAACAAAAAACAAAAAATACCAATTGGCTGCCAATAAAAGTGAGAATGTCTTGGGCGCAGGTTGCTGATTCCCATAAGAATTCTGAGGCAACAAATTAGAGAGCAGCCTCAGACCAATTGACTGCAAAAAGTTTAAGGACTTGCATAGACACTCATTTGGCCAGCGTCCCTAACCATGAAGTATATGTATTTACACAGAAATATAATTTTACACAGCAAATATATTTTATAACCAATTTTTAATGAATGCTGACAGGTACTGACAGACTATGAGCTCACTGTCTGTTTGGCAGCTTTGCTGCCAAAGTTGATAGGCTATAATGGATGAACGGTTTTGAAAATAAAAAATCTGTCTGATAACTTTTGTGAGGCTTTGTCTGAAGATTGTCTGTGCCAAATTTGGTAAAAATTTGTGGTCTGTGAAATTTTTTTAATTTTTCAATAAAATCCCATTCCTGGTGGATCAATTACATTGGCTTGACAAGTTGCCAGGTAGGAACACAATGGATGCCTATGTAGCTTCTCTACTTGGCCCCCAATAATCTACTACAACTACTTCTTCTACTACTATTATTACTACTACTACTACCACCAAAACTTCTAGTACTACTACTACTACTTCCACTATTACCACCACCACTACTACTCTTACTATTACAACTACCACCACTACTACTACTACTCCTACCACTAATACTACCACCCCTCTGCCTCCTCCTTCTCCCCTACTACTACTACTACCGCCACTACTCCTACACTCATCACTTTCATCTACATTTAATTTTTGAACGCATAACCTCACAGATGAGATGTAACTCCACATCCTAAACAGAGCTTAGAGAGGCTGAGTGAATGTGGTGTGGACTCTGTGGAGGAGCCTCATCGTGTCAGAGACGCTGTAGAAGGACAGAGTTCCTGCACTGTGATCCACATACACTCCTATTCTGGAGGATGATGGACCTCGGAGCTCAGTCTCAATGTTGTTGTGCCAGAAAGAGACAGAGGAAGAAGAACATCGCAGACTCCAGGACTGACTGTTTTGTCCAAACCCACACTCATTACCCCCTCCTTTCCTGCTGATCTCTTTATATGAGACTGATATGTCCACACCATAACTGCTCCACTCCACCTCTCAGTAACAGCGTCCACACACACTCTCCTTACACAACACCTGAAACCAGTGGTCAATCTCTCTAGATGATCAGAGTATCGCTGTTTTTTCTTCTTGTGTGTCATCGCTCTGTTCTTCTCAGACAGAACAAGTTTACGATTTGCTGTGTTGGGATCCAAAGTCAGATAACAGAAATCTAAAACAATAAGATGTCCACATGTTAGATGCTAATCACATGATTTATAATACACTGCCTGGCCAAAAAAATTGCTGTTTGGATTTAAATAAGCAAATACTTAAGAGCCTTTGATTGGATAATTACTGCAG
>JAOTRR010000056.1:26301699-26313133 GCA_028570945.1 Gogo arcuatus
GCATCGGCCTTGCAAGGTTCAGGATGATTTTAACCAGTAGATGGTGTTTTGAGCCTTTTTCAACCCACAACGTGCCAATTTTTATAAAAATGGTAATTTTGTTAATATTAACACCAGCATCGATGCGTTTCATCACAGTGCAGTCATATCATTTAGTTTACAGCTAAAAAAAACCACATTTAAGTGTGCAGTACCTGTTTAAACTTTACTCTTCTTCTGCATACCTTTTAGTCCTTTTTTAGTAAGTAAGCCAAACATTACTTTCGTGGAATTCAGTTAACACATAAAAGTCTAATGATTGATCATTTACTTTTGATAATTTGCAAACACATCTTGAAATTGAAATAGTGCCATTGCAACTTTTTTTTCTTACACTTCAGGACTTCTGTACTTATACAACTAAATACCAGCTATGAAAAAAACCACTAAGGACTGTTCTGGGATTTTGAAGCACACTATAATTGCTGTCTCTGAGGCGTGGGTTTATCAGCATGTTTGCTAACCTTATCCTGGATGTTGGTGGGAAAACAATGGCAAGCAGCTCAATTTACGCATAATTTAGCTTTTAATGTACGTTATTTAATACATCACCACTTCCAAATTAGCAGGCCCTGCTCTCATACATCACATTAATTAACATCCAGCTTCTTCAGCATATCTGTAAAGCATCAGTATTCCCAGAGCACTCTGCTTCTCGTAGGCACCATCACGTTTGTTTGTGTGTGTGTGTGTGTGTGTGTGTGTGTGTGTGTGTGTGTGTGTGTTTGAGCAGCCATTGTGGCTGTGCATGAAAATTCATGCGTGCTGTATCATTGTCTGGTTTATACGTGTACCCATGAGCTCGGGGACTTTCGGCTGCACAGATAGAATTCGTCATTGTTTACATTTATAAATCTATGAATAATATTTTCCAGAGGAAGTGTGTACCCTTGTGTGTGGACATTTTATTACTCACTCCTACCCTGTTAGTCACCTTGTAGGTGTATAGTTAGAGAAGCTCTTTGTCCTAGCACAGTGCATGTTAAACATCTAGCCCTCGTCAGGGTCAGTTTCTCTGTTTTTCCAGCCTTGGCTGGAGGTTTGTATGATTTTTGAACCTTGTTGACCATGACCATACAGGAGACACTTTTTCAACTTTTCCAGCTAATGCAGTGATTTATGGTTACTTTCACTTCGCACCAACTGTACGCCAATCTATCTTTGACCTACGAACTTATGAACCTCCACTGTGAATCAGTAGAAAACAAAAGGGAGAGTATTTTTCCATTTCTGTGTCGATTAAACTGGTCATTCAGTAATTAAAGCGTGGAGTAAAACATGCTGTGCTTCACCAATTAATATTTTTGTTCATGATGTATAGGGTCGACTTCACAATTTTATTTTTTACATTTATTGAGCTATTTGGCTTTCTTCTTGAGGTATACATACATATTATAAACCTATATATTTCATTATTATAGCCACTTTATTATTGTAGCTACAGAACTTCACCATTGCTGCCACACCTGATACACTCATACCATGCATACCAGGTACCGTATATTAATGTTATTTGACAGATGCTCATATCCATGGCAACTTACATGGTGGACTGTGGTCTCCATCGAAAAGCATCCTCATTGTAGTGCAAATAAACCAAGGTATAATAATACCATACTGAGAAATACAGTATAGCACAATCCCAATAGGATTTAAGTGACCATTTTTAGAAAGTGTTTAAATCTTCCTTTGTTTCAAGTCAAATCTACAGTATAGAAAATTCTCAAAAAGTGGTGGGGACAAAATTTGTCACTGTGAACACTCAGCAAGATTGTACTTCCTGCAGTACGTATTCTTATGACTTACAGTGCCATAAGCTAAAGAGCTTCCTACTGGGTTTGGTCAATAGACTTTCATCCTCCCTCTGGTCCAGTGAAACAGTGTGGAAGTACATAAAATCGAGAGATGACCTCTCATAACATGGGGTGATGATGAAGTGGCCAGAACAGCAGGGGAGCAGAAAAAAGCTTCAGGACAGCCCCTGGTGCGTTTCTCTCTCTCAGCCGAAACTGATTGTAATCCGTGTTCATCACCGGTGAAGCAGATAAAGAGTGAGCTGATCGATTCCCATTTCTTATCCTCCACCTTGATCTATGCTTTCTCAAAGGGCAAGAAGTCTCATTCCACACCCATCTGTTTACTGGTAACAAACTACCTGTTCACAATTTGGCCCGTTTACTGCCCCTCCATATCACCGGTGCGAAATATTAATGAGTATGCGTGTTTATGCACAATGCGTGATGGTGTATTATGGAGCATTGTTAAAGAAGTACTCAGTTCCAATGTTAAAGCTACGGAAGGTAATTTATTTTAGAAGCATTTTTTGTTATATTTCTTGAAATTCCTTTTAAATCCTGACAGCAATGAATAAATCAAATGCTCTGACAATAAAAAGAAAACAATCCGTCATCTGTGGCAGTCACAGGGCTGTAAAAAGCCCATCCAATCATTTCATTTGGTCTGAATTGTAACTCCCTACCTGCCTACCAGTGCACGCTCTGCCAGTGCACTGATTGCACATGACCGGGAACTTCCACAAGGCTAGGCAGATATACCGCAGACATATTGCTAAAGCTAGTCGACGGCTGTGAGTACTAACAATAGCCATGTTCATTGTTTACATTCATTATGATGATGTTAGGCATTTTCTTACATATGATATGATTTATGGGGGAAGCCATGGCCTAAAGGTTGCTGGTTCGATTCCCTGGACCAGCAGGAATAGCTGAAGTTCCCTTAAGCAAGGCACCTAACCCCAGCACAGCTGCCCACTGCTCTGTGTATATTTGCTCATACCAACCCAGATGGGTTAAATGCAAAGAAAGAATTTCACTGTGCTTAATGTACATGTGACAAATAAAGGCTTAAAATTCCAAAATGATATGACAACGAAAGGCTATGCCTGTCCCCCCAACGCTGTCTCTCGTGGACTTGTCCTCCAGCAGTAGTCAGGCAGTGCGCATTCATGTGGTTTGGAGGGAGGCCTGAAGGGAGGGGTGGGATTTTTCATTTGGATACTTTCAAAATCTAGCTTACTCTTGCTGGTTTCTCCAGCATTGCCTACCCCAGCTTTATGTAAAGGTACTACTTTTGAAAAGTGATTAGTTTTCAAGTATGTTGCTTACACACAAAGCTACAATTGGTAAAAATTCATTTTTTCCATGAAAACCATCAGCATTTTTAGCTGTTTTGTGGCTCTTGAGAAGATAGATGGCAGCAGATATTTCCCTAAGTACCAGGACATTTCAGCCCAAAAGCTAGTTGCCTCTGTCAGAAAGTTATGACCTGGCTGTAAATGAACGTGTTCTGTGCAGTTCTGTGTCACAGTTGTGGTTTGGGGTCATGTGTTTTGTTTTGGGTTCTCTGTGTACTTTTGTTTGCTATGCCTTTCTTTCTGTTTGAGTACTTACTGATTTTGATGCTAGTTCCCATTCCTCGATTCTGTTTTATTAAGATTTGTTTTATTTACTGTATTAACCCTGCTTGTGTTTTGACCCTCTTGGATTTTCCCCAGTAATGCATATACCGAGCTTACACACTTACATCATACCTCTCAGCACACATTATAACGAATCATTCAACAAGATAATGACCCCAAATCAAACAGTATATTCAAATCAAAAATGGGAATGGTTGCAGGAACAAAATCAGTGTTTTGTAATGTTTAGTGAGGTTAGAATTGAAGACGATGTCCACATGCACAAACCTGAGAAGATAAAGAAATGTTCAGCATGGTTCACAATCCTCTCCAGCCTTGGTAGACATTACAGGAAGGACTCCAGGTTCCAGTGGAAGTCTCAAATATTAATTAATAATTTTGAAACCCGTATATTTTAAAGGGTGCAGGGATTCCTGGAGACTGTGTTATGTTTGTCTGCATTTCTGCATTGTTTGAGAGTTGAGTGTGTAGGCACTTTTGGACCGAACAGTCCTAAGGACTCATTGTGAGGAACTACCCACTGGGAAGCTCCCCTGAGAACTACATACCTTCAAGGGCTTTTTTTCTGTTTGCATTCGCACCGCCAATAGGAACGCTGCAGTGATGTAAGCCAGCCAATGGTTGGTATAGCGACGTCACTTTGTATGACTAGGACATTCACTATCAGTCCATTTGTTCTTTTGTTTTTCCATTTTTTATCGCTAGCATTTTTAAAAATGGTCTTGTGTGCACTTGTGTCACTCATGGTTCCTCTTGTGCTGGGAGAGTACCTATCCTGAAGTAGGAGCTACAAAAGTCCCTCAAAATGGCATTCTAAGAACTACAATCGTTCTCAGTTCCTGCAATGCAGACACACAAAAAGGAGGAACTTTCTCCAACAGTTCTAAGAACTATGAAAAAGTTCCTTCAGTCCAAAAGCACCTAATGTGAGTATGGGTCCATTTTAGTTCCAAAGGGTACACAAGACTACAAGTCAAAGCCAAGTCAAGATAGATTCCAAATGAAACCAATGAAGCGAGTCAAGGTCGATACCAAAAACCATCAAATCCTTTTCGAGGCCAAGCCCTTACTTCACCTAGGTGGCTTCATTTCTGCATTCTGCCGATGATTAGGCTGCTTTCTAGAAGTTGGAATGACTTTTTGTGAAACTTTGTGCATTCGAAAAGAGAAGACAACATGGATATTATTATTACAAACTCCTGCAGCCCCACTAACCGTCTTGAGGACACCACCTCAGTGGTGAGTCTTGTCATCCTGAAATGCATTTTTTAAAATACCTTTTTTAAAATTTAGTGAAATGCTTTAGAAACTGCATTGTCTGGTGGTTGACCTGAGCATGGACATGATGTACACACTAGAAGCAGTGAGGGGAGATGGACTGCATGATGAATAATGGATGGGAAGGTGAGCAAGATATGCTTGTACGCTGAGGTAGCCAGAACTTAGAGGTATAGTGTGCTAGTTTCTCTCCCAGTTCCTATGCTTAAAGGTGTGTTCTTTCACAGAGTGAAAAGCTAAAAGAACAAAAAGTAAAAAATGTCCTTTATGTGTCTTCTGCGGTGTAGATAAATGAAAAAAACGCCCTTTGGGATTTTCCCCCTGGACTAAAAGGATGATGTGCAAAGTTTAATGTGACAATCATTAATCCTTCATAATCATTAATAAGCATTCAAGCGAAACCTGGTGCAGACTTGTTATTAAAAAAACGTTCTGCATATTTTGCACCTTGACACGAACATGACATTGTGTTTTAATGCTGTGTTTGCATAAATGTGAGGATGATGAATATTTGAGCTTTGTGTCATGTTTCAAATATTTGAAATTAATTCAGATCTGCGTGCACAGCCCAGAAGTGTCTTTGGCACAGAGTGGATTTTGTCACCACTCTGTAAAAGCCTCTCTCCTGCCTGCTGTTGTGGTCAGACTTCCAGCTGGAAAAAGAGGAAAGAAAAGGTTTAGGAAATAACTGAAAAGGCAGATGATCTGAGAAAGGAAACTGCCATTTGTTCACAAATAAGGATTCCAGAAACAAGCACAAGTTACAAGTTAGAACAAAAATTGTCATTTTGTAAATGCTTGTAAGAGGCCTACAAGTAAGGAATACATTTGGAGGTACAGTATGTTGTTACAGATATAGATACTAAATCAAGTGCTACATCTGAATATTCATACTTCCATGCTATTAGTATGCAGAAAGCACGATGTAAGGGTGTCCGAGTACTCAGTAGGCATTTAATAGTAGTCGAACGGTACCCAGATGATCTACTACATCTGTAGTATGCAAACGTAGCACACTACACCGTCCCATAATTCAGCTGGAGCGTCCAAATAACCGAAGAAGAATTCCCCCGGGGAAAATAGAAAGAAGATGGCTGTCCGAAGTGAAGCTGGTTCTTGCTGCGGTGTACAAATGTATCAAGAATTGTTTCAACATTTCTGCCATTGCAGAAATATATATTATTTTTAATTTGTATATATTATTTTTAATATGTTGGTATACGTCAACATCCTGTGAACATCCTGGTCAGAGGACAGGTAAGATGGTGGCGGAATACGTCCGAATTGTGTCCTTACTACTCGCTCGCATACTCATAGAACGTACTACAGTTACGGTTGGGTAGTAAGTACTTAACTGTCCTTAGTACGTACTGAGAATTCGGATACAGCCCATGGTTTTGTTAATTTGATGTGCTGTCTTGTAAAGAAAAACGTGCCCACAGTTTGAATGATAAGCTGACCAAGCACTCATCTGCTACTCTTACAGTATGTCACATTAAGTGTTGTTCATAACTTTATCATAAAGCATTTTATCCCAGAGGTCAGATTAATATCTCAGATTTTGTGTATTATAGAAAGATATTAATCTGATGTCTTGTCTTCATATGATGTATTTTGATCTACAGTCACTTTACACCATACAAGTTACGTCACACCTTAGGTGTCTTTGGTGCAACTGAAATTCTACTCATTATTCCTTTTAAATTAAGCTTTCACAATTTGGTTTATGATTGACTTTACAACTTGAGTTATGATCAAACCTGGGTTCATCTGGCTGCTGGTTTTCTTTATAGTTCACTGGGCAGGAAGTGACATCAAACAGGTGCTCAGTATTCTGGAAGGGTGAAGCAAGGTGCTGACTTGGCACACAGAGTGCTTTTATGGATATGCTTTGAAACCCAGGACACCGGTTTCTCTGTGTTAGAGACAGCAAGCTGGTTGTAAATTCCTGTTCTCATTGTGTACATTCGAATCATAGACCTTTCAATCTTTGCGTATTTTATGGAGAAGCTCTTCATTTTAAGATCAAAGTAGGCTAGTAGGAGGAGTTATCCACAAGTACACAGAAAGAGCAGTCTTATTTTTTTTCTGCAAATGAACACAGCAGATGAGCCAATTGTCATATAATTCTGCAATGACTGACAAGTGCGTTGTTGCGTCCCTTTCTCATATTAGTAAGGTTTTGGCTGGTGCATTTATCTTGACTCCTGTATGAAAGACATTTTTCATAACGTTTGTTTATTTCCTTTGTTTATTTGTATAGGCAAATCAGCTTCTCTTTGTACAGTTAGTCTGGGTGTTCATTATTTTGGCCTCGGCTAGCCTGATGCAATATACCATACCATCCTACAATATATCTTCATCCATCCATCTATTCCATTATCCACCACTTATCCAGGTCCAGGTCATGGGGACAGCAGTTTAAGCAGAGCTGCCCAGGCCTCCTTCTCCCTGACCACCTCCTCCATCTCTTCCTGGGGGATACCAATGCTTTCCCAAGCTAGCTGAGAGAGATATAATCTCTTCAGCATGTCCTAGGTCTGCTCCAGGGTCTCCTCCCAATTGAACATCCCTGAAGCACTTCATCTAGGAAGCATCCGTGAGGCACCCTAGACAAATGCCTGAACCACCTCATCTTAATACGGAGGACCAGCGGCTCTACTCTGAGCTCCTCACCCTATCTCTAAGGGTGAACCCAGACACCCTTTGGAGGAAGCTCATTTCTGCTGCTTGTATCCACAATCTTGTTATTTCGGTCACTACCTAATATTTTCATTTCCATTAAATACTTTCCAGTATCCTTTATTCTTCCACCTTCTCCCATCACACTTTTTTCTGTTATTGTAATGTGCTGATGCATCTCCTTCACTTCCTGTCAAATTAAATGAAGAATGTTTGAGTTCATCATCAATGTATGTTCAACTTAGCTAACATGTATATAGTTGCCATCAGTAAACAATAGTTATTAGGGATGCTGCTGAATATCTTTGGTCAAAAATGGCACTTTGTGTTTATGGATGAAAAAGGAAAATATGTGAAAATTTTAGTTTATAAAAAGATTAGGCTAATTATTAATACTAATTATTAAACGATAAAAGCTGTTTGTTTCCTGTGTCAGTCAGTGCGGACGCATTCAAGCAGTCTGAGCATCTGATAAACAGTGAAAATGTCAGGCATTTGGAAACATTTCATATGAGCAGGAAAATTGTGTTCGGTATATTTAAATATCAGATCAAAATGACTACTGGATTAAACACCTGACAAATACTATTCAGTCTTTTATCAGTCATAACTTTGACTAAATGTCACTCCACACCAGAAGATGACCTCCTAAAAATCAAAGGACCTGTCTGATTAAATGTTTAAAACCCTGAGGAACTGCAAAAAAAGTTGCGTCTTTCAGGCTCAACAGTATGCACTCCGGTGCTTCATTAGAATATATTTACTTCCTGTGTTTTTCTTTTTCTGTCTGAGTAATTAAAGAGCCGAGAGTGACCCTACAACCCTTCCCCCTTAGCACGGATCTGTATGTGTGGTGTGTTTAGTATGCGCGACCTGCGACTCTCTTTAACCATCGGCTAGGATGCGGAGGGAACTGAGTGTGACCTTCACAGTGAAGCCAGTGGATTACTGCTGAATAAATGAGTGTGTTGACTCATCTGTACCAGAGTTCACTCTTCTAGGCTAACCTCAAATCCCTGTTACTGTATTCAACAGAGGCGTAATTTGTAAAGTAATTTTTTACAGTATGTTTGCATGCGTGAATTCATTAAAATGGGGGTCTTCTGGAAAATTGCAACATAAAACCTGCAATCTTGAAGCATTTCTTTGAATAATTAAAGGTTCTAGGGTTCTGATAGGAAAACCTGTTTATAGGATTCTACATCGAACCTTTAAGTGTTTTCCATTGAGGGACTTTAGTATTCTAAATGGACCTTCAATCCTGCTGTATGGAAAGGGGTCAGGTTTTTTGTTAAGATCTGCCTCTGCCAGGAGGTTAACCAAAAATGTATAGTGGCTGTAGATCATTATAATGCCCAGTTTAATCCTGCATCTAATCCCGTAGATTTAAACACTATGGTGTTATTTTTGTGCCTCATTCCTGAGCGCACAGTGGGACTTTTGCTTCAAGCCACTCGCACAGCTGAATACAGGCAAGTTAAAATATTTCAGAAATGCTTTCAGTGAGAATTCACTACGTTTATAATTAATCACGCAAGGTTTCTTTTTCCCCAATAAATTTGTTTCAAAACAACATTTTGTCCATGTTATTTTCTGTTTATTATTCCTACAGCGAAACACGGAACTGGCATTCCACTCTTCTATGTGTAAAAGCACTAAATTCTGGTGTGTTTCATGCAACAGCGCCTCCTAGAGGAGACACACACCTTACGTGCAAGTATAAATGCTTCATGTGACGACTGAGCTGAAAGAGATGGATCTGACATGGGGTGAGGCCCAACACGTAGTCCAGGACAGGTCCAGATGACGGCAGATCATCGATGCCTATTGCCCCCCAAGAGACGAAAAGGACTAAGCTAATAAATGCTTCACCTTGCGCGAGCATCGAGGACGTACCTATGGCATAGATTCGACGCAGAAGTATGAATCAGCCTTAAGGCTGTTAGTTGGAACCTTTTCACGCTTGGCCTGAATACTTTAGGCTGCACCAAGGACTGATTCTGGGCTCGTTTGGGGCCGGGGCTCATAATTTCATGTTTGTTTTAACATAAAACTGTGGCTCGCCTGTGCTGTTCCATAAATCATGTTTGTGCACACAGATCTGCAAAATGGTAGGAACTATGTTTTAGTCATGGATGATGGTACAAGACATGCATTTTTTTTAATGATGATCTCAGTGCAAATACATGCACCACAGAGATGAGCAAAAAGGTGAGACATCTCCTCAACTGAACATAACAAACACTTTTACCTGCTTTCATTAAACTTAAAGCAGGAAGTACAGTAGTGTTCCAAGTCAGACCAATCATGTTACTTGGCGTGCACCCCTGAGAGACAAGAGCTTCCACAACTGATGTGGACCACAACATTGGTTTGGTGGAAGTGAGCCCCAGACCACCATCTCGAAGAGAACCAAGGATTGGTTCTCTGGACCACTCTCAGACTTCACCAAACATATCAAACTCTCGGGTCAAATGCCCTGTGTCCAGAAAAATAAAGACCCAAGTTTGAAAGTGATCTAAGAGTATACTGTTGTAAGTTCTAGACTAAACCCTAGAATATGATTACTATGGGAACAAATAAACAAGTCAATGAATCTAGGGTTCAAGGGTAAGAGTTCAGGAGTTGTATCCTCCTAAAAGGGTTCTACTTACAACTATTTCTGTAAGAGGCACCATTCGTATAGGGTTCTACGTAGAACATTGTTATGCAAGTTCAGTCTTTTTGTTAAGGTCTTTCCAAAAACCTGTCACTGTTCATATACTCTTAGAAACTCTTTTCCTAAGTTCCTCAAGTGGTTCTATCTTAGACCCTCTCTGAAAGGGAAACTCTCTAAAATCTAACCACGGATTAAATCCTAATAAACTCAGAATCAGAATTGAAAATTTATAATACTATAGAACAGTGGACCCCACTCTCACACACAAACACACACACACACAGGGGACAGAGAAAGGACAAACTCAACGAATTAACGTCGTCCAGGGGAACACACTCTTAATAGAACTGAGGGCTTCTTCGAGATTACAAATTCCCCAGGCCTGTCAACAACGCACCTGCTTGCACCGAGACGTTAATTTGTTTTGACATGCTTTATAATTTAATTCCACTGCAGAATTAACTTCCTATCCGAAAAGCTATTAGCCGGGGAAATGTTGGCCAGGATCCGGCGAACTCGCTCCCGGGTGAGCAGCTTTTCTCTCAGCATGTCTGAATGAGCTTCACTGTGCTTTTTGAGGACTCAGATGAGATGCAGGGCCACTCTTTGAAAATCCCCATACATGGCCTTTGAGGAATGGAGTGGAATTGTCTCTCCACTGATAGTGCAATTTCTTTTCACCTGTGTGGTGATGCTGAGAATCATACATGTTGTCCTGTGGAGCATTTGATGAGACACAAGCCGATAGCCGATTATGAAGGATTGACTGCTTTGGCCCACTAAATCTCTAATGTATTATAGACATCATCCAAGATTTATATTTAACACACCCCTGAACTCAGAAAAGTGTTTACAGAATGAACTCCTCTTGGTTATTGATTCTGATTATATAGATTGCCAGAGTCAAATTTGTTAACACAGTGCTAAAGGTTTCCATTTAAAGCCAAGACTTTCTTAGTATTTCTGTAAAATCAAAATAAGTCAGGGGTCATTATATATGTATAGCTTTGGACTAACATTATCCATTTTTAAAGAGCAAACAATCACACAAAAATGCTCGCTAGCTAACAGGGGAATTGACAGTACTGAAATCTCGCTTGTATTTACCTTTGATAAATGAGAGCTAGTTCACGTACAGTTATCTAAACAGCTAGTAAATTTAGATAATGTTACAAATGATAGGAGGACAAGGTGGGGGAGGTAACTTGCAGTAAATATACTAATCCCATTTCCAGAAAAGTTGGGATATTTTCCAAAATGCAATAAAAACAAAAATCTATGATTGTTAATTCACGTGGACCTTTATTTAACTGACAAAAGTACAAAGAAAAGATTTT
>JAOTRR010000056.1:26386450-26396929 GCA_028570945.1 Gogo arcuatus
CATGTGACAAAAATAAAGGCTTCGGCCTTGGTTCTTCTTCTTCTTCTTCTTCTAACTTTATTCCAATAAATTCTACTTATAGGAGTCATTTTAATGCATAAAACGTTTCACTCTTACTCAAGTACATTTATGATTTAAAAACGTACTTATACTCCATTACATTAGACTACACACTTCTACGTACTTTAATTTAATTTATTAAATTGTTTTTATTCACGCGCGCACAGCTTGTACAGTGTCACCATCAGTGTGGAGGCGTGTGGGATCAAATTCCCGAACCCATTGAGAAGTGTCTGACTCCAGAGCCGAAGAGCTGCAGTTTTACTACAGCAGTTTCAGGCCAGTGACGACCGTTTGTGCTGGTTGTATGTGTCACCATGCATATTACCATCCAGGAAGGGATCTCGTAACCTTAACCTAACCTTAACTTAACCCAAACCCTAAGCCAAAAGTGACTGAAATGCCGATTAGCCTATCAGTCAAAAAGATAAACTAAAAGAAAGTGTCGGCACATGTACTGAATGCCACTGGTCTGAACCTGGTCCCTGTGGCTCTGCAGTCAGACAAAATGGAAGAGATGTTATATATGAGACTAACCTGTGGCAAAATTGCCTTAATTTATTTGTTAAATATATCATCTATTATTTTCTTTTATATTAGGAATATGATTTAGTGCTTGATTTTATGGTATGTTTATTGGATAAGCATTTTAAATGTTTATTTTGGACATAATGTAATAATTCATCATATGAAGTTACTCACTACTTTAGTAGTCATTTTCTTTTTTACTCATACTCAAGTCATTATTTTGATGAATACTTTTACTTCTACTTGAGTCATCATTATTATTATTATTAATATTATAAAGTAACAATACTTTTACTTGAGTACGGCTTTTGCTTGCTCTACCCTCCTCTGGTGTCCAGTAACATTTCAGTAAGGTTATTAGTTCAGTAAGGTCCACGTGTGTAATGTAAGTGAATAAAAAAAAACAAAGTATTCACTGTTTCCACTGACTTGCCAGTCTAGCACGAAGTGTTGTGTTATAGGAAAATAATCCACTCCAGGGTGGTGTGGTTATAACGTTTTCTGTAATTTTCTGTATATAAACCTAAACATGGAAATAAAGTGTATTTACATCATTAATGAAATTATTCACTGCCCAGGTGGACCACATAAACCATTATAGAATGACCCAATTTTTTGTCAGTAAGCCTAATATTGGTAAAGGATCAAATTTAGACTGGGGACAGAACCGTATTCAAAACTTTAATTTTTGAGTAGGGAAATGATGCACCTTAACGTCGGGGCGTGGCCTCTAGTTTTGGGAAACGCTGCAGTATTGTGGACGAGTAAGAAATGAAAGTATATTTGTCTGTTTCTGGAGTTTATTTCTAGTTGAAAATGAGACATGATGGAAATGAATGAATATGAAAATATGCATATTAAAAAGAGGTGGTTAAGATAAACACTGTCTCTCGTGATAATATCAGACTGTAACATGATGTATCATGGCAGATAGAGAGAAAGCCCTCTGTCGTTGGTGTGTGACGACTGTGTGTGAGGTGCGCTTGACTTTGCACTCGCGCTCTTTAACCTTCAGACGTCTCGCTTCTTCATTGATTGAAGCATTTTTGGATCGGTGTTTGAAAGGACAGAAGGAAGGTGATCTGACTGATTGATCGGGTCGCAGTGGTAAAATGATGATATGGTCTAAAAGGATCTCAGCATGACTGATCTATCTGTAGCTAATCCAGCAATGTTCCTGATTAGATCTGGGTAAATTCACTGATGCACTACCTTGAATTTGATATCGCTGTTAACAGAAACAGTTTCTGTATCTGTGTGTGGTTGTGGTGTTTTTCAACCTGATTCCTGACTTCATAACTTCGACGTTCAGCTGGACTTAGACTTCTGCAGCATGTTTATGCACTCTCTGTTCACTCTCCATACATCAAGGAAGTCGTTTGCCTTTTTCTTTTTTCTCCTGTTACATTCGTGATAGTTTTAATTAGGGCCGGGCAATATGACCATATAATACCAATTAGAACCCGGCCAATGAATCAGCTTGTCGATACTTTGTGAGCTAATTGCAGATCAGTCGGTATCAGTGTTTATAACGGCTGATAAATAACAATTAAAAAAAGAAACAAAGAGACAGAAGATGGATCCTTCAACTGTGTTATGAGTGTTGTCGTTGCGTAGTTTGTCCACCAGAGGGCACACTGCAACTCCACTATTGGCAACATGTGTTTGGAACACGTAAAGTATCTGATATTTTTAAAAATCGTTTTGTATTTTTACACATTTGACACTTATTTATCGGAACTTGAATATATTTTGTTGTACTTTGGTTCAAAGTACTATTTATGGCAAAACAGGTTTCTTTTTAAATTGCATTTTGTCATACTCTCATGGTGAGGACTCATATAACTAAACATAAATGTTTGGGAAAATCTTTGTTTATGTTGTGTTTCTGAGAAGAAGAAAAAAAGAACAGCGTTCTAAGGACTGCAGTCGTTCTCAGTTCCTGCAGTGCGGACACACAAAAAAGGGGAACTTTCTCCAACAGTTCTAAGAACTATGAACAAGTTTCTCCGGTCCATAAATGCCAAATTCTGCAAAGTACCAGGAAGTTTTAAGTCAGAATCTGGTCGCCTCTGCCAGGAGGTTAAGACCTGGCTGTAGATGCAGCTTTCAACACAGTAATGACCCCCAAACATCCACCCAAATCAACACAAAGTCAACGATTGCAATTAACATATCAGATCTAAAGCCTATTGAAAAACTTCAGATCTGAATTGGAAAGGATGTCAAACTTTAAATGTTCTGCATAGAGGAGTAGAGAGTCCAGGGTTCTCTACAAGTGTCTCCAACCTTGTTAGACATTACAAGAAGTATTAGTTGTGGTGCGACAATTGTTCTGAAACCAGGGTTTTGCAGGAAAATTATTTTGTGATAGAAAAACGCTAAAACGTCACTCATTTATAGGTGATTTTAATGAAGGGTGCCAATAATTTTAATTTCCTTAAAAAAGGGAAATAAATAAAGAATGAATGTATGAATAAATTTGTCATCCTTTAAAAGTAACTGTACATGACTAGTTTGTCTGTACCACTGTTAGGTTGGGATTCGTTTTCTGGACATGTGGAATATTGTCTTATAGTAATTATGATCAATTCTCACAGGATAAGTGATAAGAGATGGGCGTGTCTTCATGATGCATCACTCATTAATAATACACATGCCTCATTTTGCGCTTGAGCATTAATTAGTAGGTCACATGACCATAGCATGTCTATAATAACCTCTGGAATCACGTCTCTGGAGACACGTCCTATAAAACGTCATGTATATTTTACTGTTCTGCGTTTTAAACATGATGGTAATGTAAACTAAATCCTGTCCTGTTTTCTCCTGCCTGCATTGTTCTGTTTATTATACTGTAGTCCACTCTGTGGATAAATCAAACGCGTCCGTCATGACACCACTGTGTCATTATTAAACCATTACCATGAGAGTTCAGGATGTTCCTGTTAACCTTCAGTGCACACACGGCAATGATAAATCAGCAGAGATGAAGAGATTACGGATCGTTAGGAAAATGAAGGTTTACATAATATTACAGAGCGAGGATGAAAGCCTGTGAGCTGCTCCGTGCGTTGATGAGAAGGTCAGAACAAACACGAGGTTTTGAATCAAGGCTGAGGTTTGTGAGCGGTATGATTATGGATGATGAAAGGAGAGGTGAGTGCAGGAGAGGGATGGAGGAAGAGGTGGAGAGATGGAATTCAGGGTTTTATTACATGCTGCCTCTAGAAATGCTTTAAATCACACATGCTCCAGACAAGGTTAGCTGAAGAATAGATCTCGGTGTGTTGTACAGGGACGACACTGCGACATTTTGTTTTTTTCTTAGATTATTTGATTCGACTGTTGTCTACGAGATGGCGTTTACATCTGAAGCCTGTTTTCCCGCTAAACATCCTGAAAGATTAATGGCTGCCCTTTTTAACAGGATATAAACACAGATGTGAGATTTTTGCAGTCGCACTTTGGTCATTCTTTGGTAGTACCATTGCAAGATGGCCAACAAATTCTTTGGTAGTACCATTGCAAGATGGCCGACACTACAGTTCTGTCAGTGGGAGATTTTTTTTATTATAATCTCAGAATCTGAGTGCTGCTATGGTGCTCTACACCAGTCTAAAATCCACCAGCTCAATGATGGTGTAGGAGGACACCAAAACTTACAAAACAGCTACAAATACAGTAGTCGCGATGGCAATAAACAAAGCATTCAAATAGACAGAAAACATTTCCTCATAACCTTGATTGATGATGTGAGCAGAACGTAGTCATTTTCTTAATTACGTCCACCAAAGAGGTTACGATTTCAGTGAGGTTTGTTTGCAGGATTGCGCAAAACATACCTGCCTGATTTCCATGAAACTTGGTGGAAGGGTGTAACATGGGCTAAGGAAGAACTCATTAAATTTTGGAGCAGATCCGAGTCATGGGGCGGATTCATGAGTTTAATTATACTTGCGCTAAGGTTGGGAGATACGGCATTTGCTATACATCTTACAATCCAGTCGATTATAGTAAAGTTCAGTAGTGACAAAACATAGCCAATGTAGAAATACGATGACTCCATATCACAATCCACATTCACGGGTACCAGTAATCCTCTGGGATACACATGTAGGCACATAATTCTAATAATTTTGGAAATATATCCAGACATAGAAAGTGGTTGCGGTTGTAGGTTTGCATATCATAAGAGTCAACTATTGTCGTTGGCGGAGGTCTGCGCTCTCTGAGTGCCTTCTAGTTTTGTCATATAATCGGACAGTGAGAACACACATTATCACACAGACTGTCATAGAATTCGGACAAGATTTTATTCGAATCCTGTACATTGTGACGAGTAATAATCTTAAAAGAGCAACATTAGCTGCATGGATGTTAATAGGCACTGATATCCTACAGTATATAGAGTGTTTTTTACTCTCTGATTAATTACTCTTGATATTGTTGGTGGAAGCCAGTAATTGCCTAACTTAATTGACCTGATTAGATCATCAAAGATGACATAACACTATAATCTGATCTCTGTGTCTGCTTTATAAAACCTTCACCTAACTTTCACCTTTCCAGCTAATTAGCTAATTATGCGAAATCAGTTTGTGGTGTGTACAGAGAAGTGCAAATCCAATGTCTGTTAATCGCTCTTATCATGAAGTCGGGCTTTAATTAGCAGCTAATGAAAGACCATTTACCTCTTTCATATTAGATACAACCTGTTCTGCTTAGGACCCAAACACTGCTTAGATTACTGGATGAAAGAAACGAATTACACTTCAGAAGGAAAAAGAAAGTGTGGTTACAGAGAAAGCATCAATGATCAAGCAATGATGATGGTGCTAATGATGCTGATAAACAAATGATAATGATAATAACAAAAGAAAATACTGTGTGTATACTGCGCATACTGTTTATACACGTTAAGCCTGCAATTATTTTTATAATCGAACAATGTCAGCTATTTTTTAAATAATAGGCTAATCTTTAGCCTATTATTTAAATTCCTAAAAATTATTTAGTTCCTTGTTGTTGACACTTGTTCCTGGTGACACAAATTAAATATAATTTTAAATACAAATTTTGACCAATTTCTCTTTTTTTCATCATTTTCTTTTATCTCTTTATCAACCACATCTTTTCAAACTGCTACTCATGCCGCGTAACACGCTCAGAGAAAAGCACTATCTGCCCTCTTCCTCATACATGAGCTCACGATTGGCTAATGTTGAGCTGATTGACAGGAGGGAGAGAGTATGCCTCTCCCACCATGAGAGCAAGGCCAGTTTTGCCCTCTTGTACTCCTGGCCACTGATGGCTGTGGCATCGTCAGGATAAGGAACGTACGATTTCTAGACTACAGGCAAACGCTTTTCTGTTGCGTACCTCGGGAGCCAAGTTTCACTTTTTATTCACTGTTTAATGGTAGGCGGTCCTAAATCAGTTTCCACCATGTAGGTGTTACCTTACTATTAACAAGCGGTAATTAAACAAAACTAAACCTAACTGATCACTTTTCATAAAATATTACACAATAATAGGCAAGTACTGCACTTACATCAGACTTGAGCTCTTATTTAGTTCGGAGTTACTCTTATCACCCCCCAAGTTGCTTATTTTCCTGTAGCCTCATGTCCTGAAGGGTTTTATTCCCCTTACACCACAGCAGCTTGACAGCAGTTACAATGTTTTATTTATTATAGAACGACATGTGGTATTTTCTATCCATTTGTAGTTACGTTTAATGTTGTGGAACATCCTCGAAACAAGTTCTGACTTACGTTATAGCAGCTATAAACAGTCGCCCTCTCACCAGAATGTCTTTTTATTTTCGTCTTGTAGTTAAAGAGTTGCAGCTTTACCTCTGACTGGTAAAAAGCACTGACACTGGAGACTCCTTCCACAAACGTTAAATAAACATCTCCTTGCAGAAAATTGTAACTGTATCAATGACGAGTCATGTTTTTTTTAATTGAAATGCAAGTCCGTGTGAATGAGCTGTTACTATATAAATGATAGCCTATTAAAGTGTGTGTGTATGTGTGTGATCAATAATAAGGTAGTGATTGAAGAGAGAAGCTGCTTTGTGTTGTAGTTTAGCTGTAACTGCCTGAAACAGCGCATTAGTGCATTAGTGCAGCTTCTCTGTGGACGAGAAAGAAATTCTCTCAGCTCAAGTTGTCTGACCCGAACACTTGACACTCAGTCACACTTTGTCCTCCCTCCTCCTCCCTGTCTCTCGCTCTGCCGTTCCCCCCCCCCTTCCCTCACACACTCAGACACACACTTGGCACTGTCAAGGTTGCAGGATTGAAACCCTGCCTCTGATTTATCTCCTGTTTTCATATCAACATCGCCTCCACTTCCGCTGAACTGGCATTAAACCGAGGAGAAGAGGGAAAGGCTCCGAGGCTTTTTCAGGGACTGCTGGTACTCTCTGAGGAAGCGCCAATGTGTGACTATCTCCCTCACACCTGGCCATGACGCTGAAAGCTGTTGAATCATCCTCAGACTGACATGCAGCTCACTTTCTCCTCACCAAGTGATAGCACTCCTCCGGAACTGCCTCTCCGCCCACACCATCATCCGGAATAGCATTAATTCTTGATCGACTGGACGAACCGGTAGAATTGAAAAGGAAGGAGGAGATTATTTGGAACTTGGAAGCCATACAACACTTCTCCTGAAGTCCTCTAAGGGACTTGGGAAGAGGTTGAAGTAGTCCGTGGTGGGAACATGACAGTGTCCGTTGCATTAGAGGAGCAGCGTATCGTCTCTCGTAGCTGTGTGTGATGTAAGGAAGTGGATATTTGTGCTGGAATGATGACAGGGGGACTGCTCCTCCTTACCTTGTTGCTTCTAAGCACCTGGATAACATGTGGACTGTGCTGGGAAGGGGACAAGCTGGGGAAGGACAGGGGTGGGTGGAGATGGAAAGGGAACAGGTCTCGTAAGTAAACCACCCCTCCCTTCACCACCTTCACAACTTTCTCACACACAAACTTCTTTCTCTCTTAACTTCTTTCATTCTTTCTTGGGTAGCTTACTTGTTTTTGGTCTTTCACATAATGTTTTTCTTCTAAAGTACAAATAATGTGTAAACAGATACAAATCCAGATATGAGTAGGAGGCACACTATTTATTTATTTATTTATTTATTTTTCTGTTTTAAGAACCCTTGCCAGAAAGTTCCACAGGGCATCAGGTTGAGACTTGAGGTGTGCAGCAATCAGGACAGGGATCTTTGTGAAACATGACAAAAACAATTACACAAGCTTGGGTTTTGTACTTTCATGTGGCAGTTAGATATGAAGCTTGCGTGACAAACTTAAACCACGTTGATTAACAGGATTGTGTGGTGCTGCGTGATGTATTTACAGCATACCTTCATTCATCCTTAGTAACTGCCTGGTCAGGGTTGTGGTGGAGTAAATTAGCCTACTGGTTTGTTTATATTTTGGGAAACAGAACCAACTAAATTTGTTAGAAAATATCGCAGGTGGATACAAACAAAACTATGCAGTAACTGTGGGGACGGGGGGAAAAAAAACAGTCGCACACATCTTGGGTTGAGACCTATTATGACCTGGAGTGATGTAGTTGAGGTTGAGGAACTGTCAGAGCCAGAATTCACACATCATGCTGACTTTTCAGAGTTTCTGGAAGCAGAAAAAAGCCATGTCACTTTGGGTTTAAATCCAAATACAGATACAGATAGTGGCGTTGAGTTACACCATAAATATTCAGACTTATACAGTTAATCGCAAGACAGAACACTGCAAAGTATTACAAACTATTCTTATAATTGTATCATATTTATAATCTAATGATCTGTCCCAGGATAAAGAAATGTAACTAATCCAGCATTTAAGTTCATCCCCATCGTAAAACCAGCTCACAGATTTATAGGAAAATGTTTTTCCTGTAACAGCACATCCCAAAGTGTTTTATTCCTTTTATAGCCTACCACAGCCAATTCAGTTTGTTTTATTAATTTAATAAGGATACATCTTACTTTTTATTTGTTTGTATTTGCATTGTATTAATGTTGAGTAACGTCTGTGAAACAATTCCTGTTATCACCTCAGCAGTCTCCTTTTTTCCTCTCTCTTGAAGTTAATAAGACCACGGAAAAAAGAAAACAGCTTGTCATGTGACTGAGGCTATGTCTACATTAAGCAAACGGTGTTTTAAAACGACAACGATCTCCATCCAGACGAGCATTTTAGCCCCGTATCAGAAATAATTTCCATCCATAATAACATGCCTGGAAACGCATATCACACGACCATTCACATACACTGGGCATGCGCGTGCTGGTAGAAACAGTCAATGCCACTTGTTTCCTTCCGGAAAAGGGTCACGTGACACGGGCATGACGAATCAGGGAAGGATACGTCATGACTCATAAGACCCAATCAGGAAGCGAACGTGGGTGTCTGCGTCGTCGTTTCCAAATGATGTCTACACTAAAACGCTACCTCGAAGTTTTCAAACTAAAACGAGACCAGCAGCATTTCCAAAAGTCTCCGTTTTTGGCGCTTGAAAACTCCGGAGTAGTGTGGACGCCAGGCGTAAACGTAGCAAAAGTGGTGCATTTTAAAACTAAAATGTATTAATGTGGACGTAGCCTAAGAAACCAGAAAGCGAAACCTCTCTCTTTTTGAAAGACTGTTACAAAGCTCTAACACTGGAGACTCCTTACATAAAACGCAGAATAAATGCCTCCTTACAGAAAATGTCAGCAAAGCAAGCCAGTGTACATTTGTATTTCTTAAATAACATCTTGTATTTTAATGTTTATTTTGATACTCAGGTTCAGGAATCCATCATTGCTGTGGCGTAATAGAAACGACTGACCAAGCAGCCTGCTGTTTATAGTTTCCTAGGCTTGTGTTTACCTGTTCATTTCTTCTGAGCTGTGTTACGGTTACAGTACTGTTGAGTTGTGATTGAGAGTGCACACAAGTTGATGTTGATGAGCTGTGTGTGTGCTGTTAAAAAAAAACAGAAAAAAACAACAGCTGTTAAAGTGAACCCCTTTCAAAACATCCATTAGTAATGTTAGGCAGAAGTGCAGTGGGACAGAAAGCATGCACTTACCACAACGCTTCACAATACTGTTTACTGCCTCCATTGTTGACAAGACCTTTTTTTTTTTTTACCTGGGAACTTGATTGACTGCCAAGTGGAAGAGTGTGTTATGAGGCTACAAAATTTGATGCTCTGTTTCCTTTCTGGATTTTTACACTCCATTATATGTTCCTAACAAATAAACCAGCCTTATGGTCAGTTATTCTACATGGCTGATATCTTTGACCTCACTTTCTAATGCCGGAGCACCCTTTAAGCTCAACCTGAGCTTCTGGCTGTGTCACTGACCTTCTGAAACACATGGTACATAGCAAAAGAGATTCACTAAATCATGCATTGTTAACCGTCTGTCTGGGTCAGTGCCATTTTTTTCTTCTTGGAGATTTACTGAGACATGGTTCAACGAGATCTCAGAGTTTGAGCCATCTGTAGTGTGACCTGACCTCTCCGTTAGCCGAGACCCTGAACCTTATCTCGGATGGGCTTTAATGTGCACGCAGGTGTATTCTGATACACCAAGATACAATATACACTGCAACCCCGCTATAACGAACTCTTTTACTATGAACTTTCTCATATAACGAACTAAGTTTGTGTCCCCCACCTTTAGTGACAATGAGTCAGAGTCTTCAGAAAAACATCACTGTGTCACGTCCACACGCGTTGGGGCTCGGAGCGCCCAGCAGATTACAACACGCACAGCGCCATTAGGACTAATTACCATGCAGCTGTTTCAGATTAGAGCACAATCACAGCATGCGCTTATAAGGACTCTCTAAACACACAGACTTGGTGAAGTAT
>JAOTRR010000056.1:26482148-26494601 GCA_028570945.1 Gogo arcuatus
TATATATGTATGTGTGTGTGTGTGTGTGTGTGTGTGTTGGTGTGTTACTGAAACACTCCTGCACTGATTCCCATTAAGCCTTTTCCAGTGGGATTAGACGACTGCCGACTCGGCAGGTGCTGCAGTAACTTCATTTCACCCGCTGTTCAGGAGCCATAATAGCTTATCGATTGGCTGACAGAGATGAAGCAGGCCGCCACGGACAGACGCCGATGGAGAGGAGAAGTTAATCGGCGCTTGACGCATAGAGGCGAATTCAATCATAACGCCGCTAAACTTCATCACCATCACCCAAACGCGTGACGACGTCGGGGGGTGTAGCAGAGCTGCCTGATGACCGGAGATCATCATCGGCTGTCTGAGTGGATTTATTAAGGACACAATGAAAACTTTATCTACATGAGTGGATGATTATCCCATCAGAATAACGTAATCCATCTTAATCTTCGCCTTAGCGATGAAAATGAAACCAATTTGCCATTTAATAGATCCAATTTTATTTTTTATTTGTACAGCGCTGCTTTTAACAATGCACACCGCCACAAAGGAGCTGTTATTAGATCCCTAATCCTGGTGCATGTGCCGGACTCAGAAATCCCAGAATGCAGTGCAGCTACATGAGGCTCAGCTAGTTGGCGATCTATCAGTATTAGCATGAAAGTTGAATCTTTGGAAGCTGATCTGTTTGAAAGCTGGATAGACTAAAGGACTAAAGCGCCACTGCATCGTTCTATTTCGGTAGAGATGAAGCAGGGGCGCGCTCCATCCCACTGCACCACTACTATCAGTCAGGTAGTCAAACAGCATTGTGGGTAATGTAGGAAACTGTTCACTGTTCAATGTGACGTAAAACCAACAAAGAATAAATAAATCTTGGATGTGGTTGAATCACGTTATAAAGCTTAATATGCAAATCGCTCTTGGAGGATTTTTCCTCTAACTTTCCAACAAGGTCAAAGCAAGGTCAATAAGGTTGCACTTTCCCCTTTTGAGGATTGGCGTGACATTACCCTGTTTTCCCCAGTAGCACCTGGTCTTCTCACACTTTGATCTAGTTTATGCATAGTTCCAGAGCTAATTTTATCCACACATCATAACCTCCGTCTGCTGGAATGAGGGTGAACTGGCGCTGCATTGTCCTCTTCCCGGCAAGTAGCTGGCCTGCACATCTATCCCACGGTTATTACTCTGTGCAGGATGTGTGTGTGTGTTTTCTCAGAGGAGCTGCGCTCCGTTAGCTTGCCCTAGCTAACACACCTGGAAAGTGCACATCTTGCTTTTATTCTTCACGCCACGTTTAGCGTGTCCGTCTAAACCCGAGTGTCCAGGTCACCCTCTCCACCGTGAGTGTGTCATCAGCAGACAGAGGAAGGTCAGAGCCGTGAGTAAATATCGCGCCTCACGCCGGTCTGGAGAGCATCAGGATGTGGGGTTTTGTCGATGCCCTGCTGTGATGGACGGCGCTGTCACTCTCGGGTGATGCCCCGGATCCTCTCGGACCGTTTGTACACCGCCCACTGAGGCCCTCGTTCTGCTCTGGCTAATCTCATCCTGTGTGCACTTTAATGGCTGGTTGACGCTCAGGTAAACAGGAGGAATAATGGCGGGGGATATAGAGACGGATATATATATCCTCAGACAGACCTTGACCTCTTCTTTTGACACACCAGGCACCCGATGGGTCATTCCTCATCCGGGAGGCACAGCGAGCGTCGAGACCTTTCCCTCACCCTCATGAACAATGCACTGTCTCCTCTTAGCAGGTCGCGATCAGGGACGTAGGTCTGTGCTTTCATTCATTTTTCTTTTCCGAAAAAAAATCAAACAGGACGTTCAGAACCATTTTATAGATTTAAAACAATTTTTTAAAAATTACAAAAAGTTATCATATTATTCTTTTACTTGTTTTTCATAATTGTGGATTCATTTTGGGATAAAATTAACTGGGAAGCTAGAAGCAAGAAGTGTAGATAAAGATTAGCCTGAGTACTTCATGTACTGCTAAGATGGATCTCTTTGTGCTTTAAAAAAAAAGAGGGTGGCTGTAAAGGAGGACAAAATGGCGGCTGAAATAAATCAGCAGGATTTGACTTTTTTCCCCTTTTCCCCTTGCCTTGATCTCAAACCATCTTATTATTATTATTATTATTATTATTATTATTATTATTATTATTATTATTGTCTATAACACTTGTGTTTTTCCCAGTATTATAATAATATTAAATAAAAAAAAGAGAAGTAAAGAAAATACAAAATGTAATAGAAATTTTTAACATGAAAATCAAAAAGCAGTAATAATAATAATAATAAAAATAATAATAATAATAATAATAATACAATTCTTAAATAGTTAGCAGTTACATTATCATACATCATTATTAACATATTAATAAAATAATGAATAGTAATTATTATTATTATTAATGAATAAAATGTTAATAATAATTTTTCATGATTGACAGTGATGTGGTTGAATTTCTTTTAATTTCATACGAATAAAGTTGGTTTTATTCTCTAAATAATATTGAAATGTTAATATTTAATAATAAATAATATTAAATATTATATTAAATAATGTTTACATTTTCTAGGCTAAAATCAATCAATGAATAAATAAATAAATAAATAAATAACACATTGTTTAAGATCCTGTGTTCTACATCTAGTCATGAAAGTCAATCAAAACATTTCCCAAACGTTTTTTAAAACTTTTTTTCCACTACAGGAAAATAGGAAATGCTCACAAAACACTACTAGTAATAACATTTTTAAGGAATGTTTTAAAAGATTTTTTTAAAAATAATTTTCGAGATTATTGCCATGCGTAAATAAAAATAATGATGATTTCATTTAAAAAACTCTTTTTTGATAAGAAAATGTGTGAAATATTTTGATAGCTGTAAACTACAGAGATTTTTTACATCAATTAAAAATACCTGATATTTATTAATAATAAAGTATGTAAAAAAATCATTTTTTTTTGTTTGTAAATAGAGACGTACGCTGCATCTAAGAATGTATGTATGTATTTATTTATTTATTTATTTCTACTTTTTTCATCGCTGCTCTGTACTCAATCATCTGAATGAGTTTATTTATAAAAATGCGTAATGTTTCATGGACAGATGGTTTGGCACTGGATTGAAGCAGCTATGCTATATACAGATACAGCACCCAGGAAACAGGAGAGAAGATCTGATTGGCTGAAAAAGAAAGGAAGAGAAATAAATAAAGATGAAGGAAATGGAGTGAAAGGTAGCGAAGCAGGAGAGCAGTGTGTTCTGGCATGGACATGATAAGAAGACAGGTGCTTTCCTGCCTGCTTAAAGAGCCAGAGACAGCTGCCAAGTGTGTGTGTGTGTGTGTGTGTGTGTGTGTGTGTTGTTGGTGTGTCTTTGTGGCCCTACCAGCTGAAACATGTCCTGGCAGACTCGTCTTCAGTGTCTCCTGCGTCTCATCTCGCTGCCGTGTGCGAGGTTCAGACCTCTGGCTCAGTTTTTGGCGCCGTCCCAATGAATACCCGCCCTGACCGCTCACTTTTTTTTTTTTTTTGATGTCTGACACCAGATCCTCTCAGGGAGGAGCGCAGGAAGAAACCTTAGGCTACGTTCTGATGTAGATATAGATACGAAAGGCATTTTAAAGCTTTTTGGCTCGTGTTATTAATGGAGTCTTCACTCCAGAGATGGAATCAGGTGTGCAGACGTTAAACGAATCGGTACCGAGTCCTTTCAGTCCGTGTTTCCGTGAAATTTCTGGAACGTTATCAGAGAAATGAAGTGCCATCGAGATTAGAAACGAAGATAGAAACCTTCTGTTTGGATTTGGAGGACTTTAATAGTGTTTAAACATGGCCTGTGACTTCATGGGAGCTTTCTTTGCCGAGGAGGCGGTGACACAAGCGAGGCATACGCACTTATTTGCTTTTGGCAAACACGAGCCGGGCTTTGCTTTGTGCCTTCAGACTTCCTCCTCCACACTTTACAGTCGAGTTAAACACTGACACTCCACTGTCTTAGATTAGAGCCAAGTTGATTTCAGGTTCCACTATCTCCAAAAGTATGTGCACACCTGAACATCACACCCATATGTGCTCAAATACTGTTCCAGATTTATTCCCTTTTTGCTCTTATAATAAGCTCCACTCTTCTGGGAAGGCTTTCTACCAAATTTTGGGGCGTGGCTGTTGGGATTTGTGTTTATTCAGCTACAAAAGCATTAGTGAGATCAGGTGCTGATCTTCCAGTTCATCCCAAAGGTGTTCAGTGGGGTTGACTTCAGTCAGGGTTCTATGCAGGACGCTCGGGTTCTTCCACTCCAACCTTCACACCATGTCTTCATGGAGGTATTGTGATGCTGGAACAGGTTTGGGTCTCTTAGTTCCAGTGAAGGGAAATTATAAAGCTACAGCATACAGAGACATTCTATACAAATTGTCTGCTTCCAACTTTGTGGTAACAGTTTGGGGAGGAAGTGTCCATATATGGGTTTGATGGTCAGGGGTGTACATACATTCGGCCATATAGTGTACACTTTGATTCGGCCCAAAGTGTTTTATTCCTCTTATTCTGCAGCAATTTGCCTACAATTACTATTTTTCTATTTTTTAAAGAATGATAATGACGCATCATACTTTTTATCCATTTATAGTTACCACTTGACTGTTGCAAAGTCCCGACACTGGAGACTCCTTCCATAAATGTTACATCAACGTCTCCTTACAAAATGAAAAAAACTTCACCAAGTCAGCGATTACACACATTCGTATAGTTGCTATAGAAACGATAAACCTATATAAAGTATGAACCTGCGGTTTGGAGCTGCACTACTGTCAGAGCTGCTGTTATAGAAAATGAATCGACACCTCCTTCTAATCTTTTAACACATTTTGCAAGTATGAGCCCTTGTTGTTGTTTTTTTTCTGCCTACATGATTGTATTCATTTGGTCATATTATTATTATTATTATTTTTATTATTATAGCCGTACTGTACGTTTCCCCACACCCACATTTCCAACAATAAACACTTCAGTACACAGTGATTTGATTATACTCTCTCACATTGCTCTCGAATGGCTAATCTCTCATTTACAACACTTGAGACCCCTATTAAGCTTAGCTCCGCTCCACTGAACGCCATCTTATCGCTCCTGCAGACGCCCAAGCATGAGCGCCTCCTGTTACCCAAAGTTCTTATTCGCTCTGTGATAACTTTTAAAAACGGTTTTTGATCCAGCACATGCTGACTTCATGCATAAATCAGCGACTTGGTTGCTTGAGAGAAATGAGGTCAGTCCACCAGAACGTCACTAATAAGTTGTGTACCAGAGAAAAGAATGCAGGGCGTCCGATTAGCCGCTAGTCGCTAGAAAATTAGAAATCAGGTTCACGGCTTCACGTTTCGAATTTGGGCGTGCTCAGGAGATAATTCAGGAGAATCTATGCATTTTATTTGCATCCCAAAGACAAGGACTGCCTCTCTAGCATTTTCCCTGAACCTGATAATGGCAAATTGTTTATTTGGTGAAATAAACAGTTGTATTTTTCATCCAGGCGTATATTTGTGCAAACTCACACCAGCACTGGATTAGTGACGGCTCCAGAGACAGAAACAGTACTGTATAATATCTCGTCCTGTCCTAATACTGTTTATCCTGTTTTCAGAAATAAACTAAGATCACAGGATCTCGCTATAACTATTTTTTTTTTTTATAAGCATGAATTTCCTCCTGCCTCCTGAAGTCAATATTCACGGATTATTTGTAGCATCACGGTCTCATTAATTATTGACAATCCCATGTTATTGTCCCCTTGTGACTGAACATCGATATGCACAGAGTGTAAAGAAGCTGTTTAAAAGCTCACCACACCACGGCACTATCGAATTCTGGATTGTGATTGGTCGGGACGTGTTGATTCATTTTCTGACAGTGGTGCAGCTAAAAATCCGTTATCGTTTCTATAGCAACAGCTCATTCATACGGAGTTGTAAACGGTGTTTAAACATGTCCGTAATTAACTTCCTGTTAGTAAATGTTAAAGTAGCATGTGTGGAAGGAGTCTCCAGTGTCAAGGCTTTTTTTTAGCCGCTTATCAACTTAAAGACAGTAAATAAAGAGAAGCTGGTGAGGGAACGACTGTTTATCACTGCTATAACGTAAGTGAGATCTTGCTTGCAGACATTTCACAACAATGTAACTATAAATGGATAATAATCATTGGCAAATTGCTGTTGTATAAAGCGAATAAAGCAGGGACGTGCTGCTGTTGGAAAATAATCAGTGAAGAAGTGGTGTGATGTAGCAGAGCTACTGAAGTTGATCATTTTCCTAAGACGGCACAACACAGAGTGTTTTATTCCTTACCTGTTGACTAAATACAGTGAAACTAACAGGAAAGTTGTGTAGTTAGGAAAGTCAGGAAGTTAATTAAGTAACTATGAATGTGGATTAAATGCTTCATTGTAGTTTATATTTCTATCAGATTTAACTCCTAATGAATACAACTTAATAAATCAGCATCTTGAATAAGGGGAAATTCAGGTAATATGGGACACAGGAAGAAAATCGTATCAATGTTTTTATTTTATAATTAATTGAATACCACAGAGGATTTCATAAATAACTTGTATAATGTGACGAGACAGCTTGGCAAAGACTAAAATTAACTATCATTCCTTACCAATTCCTTAAAATTCCTTAGTAACTTTGCCAAATAAGTAAAATACACTAGAGTCATTAGAAAATAAATAATCTGCCCATTATAAGCTACTTAACCATGATAAAAAACAAAACATGGAAACAAAATGATGGCAAAATCATTTGTAGTAATAACAAGATTAGGAATAATTGGCTTTATTCCGGTGAAGCGGATATAATCCCGCTAGATATGAGCTTCTCTCCAGCGCAAACATGGCAACGCACAAAAGAGCCACTGTCATCGCGTCATGTATGGACTTTTTGTGCTGTTTGTAATTCCTCCACGCTCATTTCAGCATGGTGATGACACTGTTGTGAAACATCCAGAGCTTTCATCCTGCAAAGTTCCGTTTTCTGTCCTGTCCTCCGGGAACGAGCGCTTAAAGCCAACTTTGTTCTCCGAAGACATTTTTCTTTTCCGAGACGCGGGTTATTTCAGCTGTCTGCCTGTTTCACAGATTATCATTTGCTCATCTCTCCTCAACGCTGAGAGCAGCAGATGTGAAACGGACATGCCCGTTGGTAGAAATGGAGCATGTCAGCCATGGGAACGTCGTGGAATAGTGGATTTAGCAGAACCTTTCTGTCTCTGAGTGGCATGTGGGATTCGTACTGTGTGGCTTCAGCTGCCTTTTTGAAGATCGTTACTCGACATGCTGTACGAGATCCGAATAAAATTCTATATCTATATCTGTGAGGACGTGTGTCCCCTGTGTCAGGTTGTACAACAAAGCTTTTCTAGAAGAAGCAGAAGCCTTTATTTTTGTCACATGTACTCTCTCAAGCACAGCGAAATTCCTCTTCTGCATTCAACCCATCTGAAGCAGTGAACACACACATACCCAGAGCAGTGGGCAGCTATGCTACAGCATCTGGGGTTAGGTGCGTTGTTCAAGGGCGCTTCAGCAATCATACAGAGGGAAGGGAAATTGCTGTTCATTCACTCAACTCCCCTCACATTTTTCCTGCCTGTCCCAGGAATGAAACCGGCAACCTTTCGGGCCCAAGGCTGCTTCTCTAGCCTTCAGGCCATGGCTGAACAATTGCAAGAAAATTACTACAACGTTCTCCCAACGTCATCAATCAGCATGATCCGGACATCAGCTTGAGCTAAGAAGGAGATTTATTTCCATCCATTAGCATGTTTTGTTTATGTTTCTCCACCGCCGCTATTGTATCTGTAGCTGTTCCGTGAGTTTGCCCTCGTCCTACAGCGTCCTAAGTGTTGTAGCAGCACTATGAGATTCGAATCAGAAATTCTCACACTGCCAGAACTTTGCTGGCAGCCATCTTTGGTCGCATTGGCAATAAATTAGCCACCAATAGCGTGAGAACATGAGAACGCTTTCGAAGACCGCTGATCTCAACTGACGACCAAGGAATTCCTTTAACGATGTGCGATTTTTGTCTGCGAACCAAACATCAAAGAGTAAACTTGGCTTCTGTGGATCAGCTGCTGTTGGTGGCATTGAAATTTGTCAGAACAGTTTGACAAACAAGCCTGGATTAAAAAAAAAAAAAAAAAAAAAGTTCCCACTCTGGCACTCACAGTTTTCTTGGATTTCCTGGGAAATGCCACTCAAACATGAATGAAGGTGACAACATTCCTACTCCAGCCAAGACCAGAGCCCTGAGCTGTTAGCGGTTAAAACCTCGCAGCAGCCTTGCTCCATCCAGGACACGGTATTTGGGGATTTGTAAAAAGAAAAAAAAAAGACTTGTTTGTTTTAGAGCCTCATATTTGTCTCAAGGTGCAAAGTGTTCCAGCAGCTCCACTATCTTGGCTGAACTATTCCCTCACCGTAGTCTTGTTTGAGCAGCAGTTTATGTTAGCACCTGATTTATCACTGCAGAGCAAGATAAGGGAGCTCCGTCACTGTGGGCTAATCCCTCGCACCGAACCTGGCTGAGGGAATTAGTGCAGAGCTGCAGAGGTGTCACTTAATCGCTGCTGGGAGGAACGTCGAGCTTGACAACTGTTGCTCGAGACAAGGCCTTCATTGTGGCTGTGTTTTGTCTTTCCTTCACTGCTGCATTGTGGGAAACGGAGCTAGAGTCAGGCATCTCGCCTCGGGAGAAATATGTATACAAATTGATTTTTTACGAATGACAGATATGCTTTCTGACGCACCGCGGTAACATTAAATCAGAACCCAGTGACATCTGGAGTTGAAATCATGTCATCGTAGCTGTACAATGTTGTAGAACTTTTTTTTTTTCCTCCTCACTCTTTTATAGACTTGGAATAAAGGCAGGCCCTGTAACCACATCTCCACCCCAAGGAGCTGCAGTGAGAAATTGATGCTAGAGCGCTAATTTATCCGTCCCCTCTTGCCGCCGGTCGGTCCGAGGCGAAGGCTTTTCACGTCGGCTTTCCAAAATCAACACTCGGCTAGTCAGGGCTGAGAAGATCTCCATCGCTCCGTCGCTCCTGCTAAGCTAAACAGGCACTTCAGCAGTGCTCTCTTTCATTTCTCTTTCATTCTACGAGCCGCCTGCAGCCATGTTCGTGGTCCAAAGTGAGATGGAGTGGACCCAGGAGAGAATTCTTCAAATGAGATTGCTGGGTCTGCATGAGTGTGTTTAAACATTAACCTGAGAAAAGCCGATGACTGACTGCTTGCACCGTGGCCGGTTTCCAGAGCCCGACTCGGACCCTGCGGGGACCCTTTATCCATCACCTGAGCGTGATCGACTGACCTGACAGCAGACCTCAAGATCTCAAAAACTAAACACAACCCCTGGTTCTTCATCCCGAGACAAACGGAAACTCAGTTACTCTCGGTGAAGTCTGTAGTGCTGAGGTCTGTCAAAGAGCTGGAGAAGTGTAGCTGTCTAACTCAAACATTCAACACTCAGTGTTTGTTTGTCTTTCTGGAGAACCTCCATTAGGAAGAATTTGCTAGACGCTGCTATGATGTAACGTGACATTCTGGCCATGAGAGGGTTAAGAGGAAATGATTAAATGGTGTGTTGACATGACTCTGTGGTCGAACGTGCTCTCGGCGTCCATGAAGAAAGTCATTCAGGATTCGTTCGCATTCCTATACAGCAGGAATATAACCTCCTGAACGACATCCTGAGTTGAAGAGGTTAAGCCTGTGGTCACACTGGTGCAATAATCATAATGTAGGGTTTGGAAATCAAAAACTGATATGCTTCAAGAACAGTGAATAATTGTTGAGTACAGAAGCCCTGAACTGCCCTGAACTTTTTTTTTTTGTCATATTGTTATTTTGACTTGGTGTCTCATTATTTCTTTATGAGATATTATCTTGTTATTTTGACTTTGTAACTTTGGTCTCTTTTCAAGATATCCCATTTCTTCAACTTACTAATTTATTATTTTAAGATATTGTCTCATTGTTCAGACTTAATATCTAATATCTTGTTATTTATCTCATTATTATTTTGACATATCTCATTTTAATAGTTCAAGATATCTCATTATGTACTCTTTTATTTCTACAGTCTCATTATTTTGACTTAACGTCTTATTTAGACTTTAATCCATTAACTTATCTCATTTCAACATGATATCATGATATCTCATTACTTGCACTTACTACTTTCTTATTTCATGATACTATCTCATGTTTTCAACTTAATATCTTATCATTTAGATTTAACTCATTGTTAAGATATATGTTCTCATGTTATTGTAACGTGAAATAACAAGATATTCAGTCAACACTTTTGAGATAATGAGATAGTAAGTCAGATTAACGAGATATTAAAGTTTAAAGTCAAAATAATAACTCTTTTGTGTTCAGGGCTTTTGGAGTTCTTCAGTATTGTAAATATTGTAGCATCCTGATTTAAAATCAAAGCAGATAATGAGGCACCTGGAGATTTCCACCTCTTCTCTTCAACACTACCGAGGCTTCAAGAGTAAAAGGTGTGAAATGCTACTGGAGGGATAATTAACTGCTGGAACTTGTGTTTGTTAATGCTTAAATGTTTTCAGTGCTTCTAAGGAATGGGTTTGGATGGTAGTTCTGAAAACAGGCTTTGGGTTACTTTCGATTTATCACAAACTCATTATTTTTAATAATTCATGTTCGTTACCAAATGCTGTAAGGAAAGCTGCATATTTTATAACCTTGATCGACTTTAATTAGCAGCCGCAGACAAGCTGGACAAAACAGAAGAAAAAACGCTTACTACTCTTGTTTTTTTTTTTTTAAATTTGCAAACTAGGAAACCAAACTAACCGTTAGAGTAACCACTTTCCAGACACGCCCCATCCTAAACCCCTAAGCTAAAACGGACCTCGGAGACAGATGCACCTCCACGATCCTGAGCGCTCACTAAATAAATAAACAAATTCCTGCCTCACCACTTATTCCAGTCCAGGGGACAGAAAACAGACTTAGCGCCGAGGTCAAAGGTCACCCCCAGCTTTAATTATGCGAGTCCCGCGTGGATGGGAGGGCGATTATTCTAAAGCTTTCGACATCTTTCTTCTCGCTGACAAAGAAGTAAAAACAGTAGAGAAACACGGCCCCCATGCTCCCCCGCTTGACCCCGCCCCTTTACACGGTGCGTCAGAAAGCATAAAGTTTATAAACAAGGACGGACGGGGTCAAAGGTCTTCCGGAGACGGAGTGTCTGTTACTCTTTCGCTGATGGATACCACTCAGCAAAGACAAGTGGCGCATTGAAATCCGAGTGGCCCACACAAGGACAAAGTCCTCTAAAAAAAAAAAAGAAAAAAAAGAGTAATAATAATTTTCCCAGCGTCAGGTCGGTGCGACTCAATCTGAAGTCGATTACGATCTAAAAATAACACGTGCAGAGGTGACATGTCTCTGCAGTGTCCCACTCAGGACTTTATTCTCCAAGGCCATGGATGAAAATGTTTCAGCGTCTCGCTGGCCTTGCTCTGATCACAGAGAAAGAGAGTGAGTGGGAAAACATTCGTACAGAAGTGTCACATCTGGCTTACGTCTGACTCGTCACGTGCAAATCATTCTCAGCGCTTGAATTTTGGAATGACTTTCAGTGTATCCGCTTACATGAGAGATTCTTTAGCAAGTCTGAATGATGTTTAAACTGATTTACACCACAGAGCAGTTGAATTCTCGATTCTGATTGGTCTGAATTTTCTACATCGGCTCTGAGAGTAGTGCTGGCTGCTTAATTAGCTGCTTAATAAATTCATTATTAATGAGCGTGTTTTAATACGTTATCGTTTCTATAGTAACAGGTCATCCATAGGGACGTGGACTGCGGACACGCGAATAGTCGTTTATGCGGTGAAGTTTTGAAGGAGGTGTTTATTAACATTAATGGAAGGAGTCTCCAGTGTCAGTGCCTTGTAACTGGTAAAGCTGTACTGTGATGTTATTACAGAGTTTGTTGTTAAACTAAAGACTCGACACGCTGTTAAAAAAATAATAAAACTTTCCTATTAATAATCATGACATTTTATTGTCATTACAACCGCAAGTGACTGGAATTGAGTGTTAATGCTATTTTTTCAACTAATGAAAAGTTTTTAAAAAAAATAAATCTTGTTAAATTGTTACAGCTCAGAAATTTTAGACACTAATTTAAGATTTTTTTTAATTATTATTATTATTTTTTAATTTTTAGGGGGCCAAGCACAGAAAGTGTATAGGCATACTATACTGATTGTATTTCTTCTTCTTTTCCTCCTCCTCCTCTTCCTTCTTCTTCTTCTTCTTCTTCTCCACCCCTCCTCCTCCTCCTCCTTCTTCTTCTTCTTCTTCTTCTTCTTCTTCTTCTTCTT
>JAOTRR010000056.1:26512079-26522105 GCA_028570945.1 Gogo arcuatus
ACCCTTCAGGCCCAAGGCTGCTTCTCTAACCTTCGGGCCATGGCTGCCCCCAAAAGTGAAAAGATTCAGCATCAAGCTAAGATGCGAGCAGCTGGTGCGCATTTTGGGCTTCTTTTTTTTTTGTGTTTACATTTTTTGTAGAAAAAGTGGCCTGGTCTCGAGTTTTGTTTTGTTTTGTTTTCTTAATCATCATCATCATCCAACTCATATACCTGCAGCTTTTGCTGAACTCGATACGGTTCACCAGACACAAGGGTAAGTGTACTAACAGCAGACTGATGAATAGAATTCCCGGCTAATGGCTAAGGAAATACCGCTTTAACACTCGTCGGAGGGAAAGCATGATTAGCCTCAGCCAGAGCAGAGATAACCCTGTTTTCATACAGTCCTGCCCTCGACCTGGCACAGTGACCGAATGGACACCTTGTGCAGGGCGATTGTTCCATCCAGGCCTCTTGAATAACTATTATTTTAGCACTGTCGTGTTTCTTTAGCGTCTGCGTGCCCACTTCAGAAGATGGTATCAGCTCTGAGGATCTGGGTTTTTCCAGAATGTTCTGATGATAAGCTGATTTTCATTTTGTAGAGGTCTGCAGGGCGAGAACAGGACGCACATGCTGGAGTCCTCTGGAGAACAAAATAAGATCAGGCAATTAGGTAAATAATGTTGATAAAAAATAACAGGTTTATATTAAAGGGGCCGGATCACTTTTCCCAGAATCCTCTGCACTAAGTCGCTAGTCACCATTTTCTATGTTCCAGAAACAATCTGCAACAATTCAGCAACATCCCAGGCTGTAGATCTTAAATTGTAACGTCAAAATGAAGATATTTTCTCAAAGTATGTATATTTTAAATTCTTTCGACCGATCCATTCCGTTCACGTACGGTTATTCCGTTGTAATGGACGTCGGCCGTCTCGTGGGCGGCGGCAAAGGAGGCTTATTTTGTTCAAAGTTTCCACGTAGATGATGAAAAAGTTGGGTTTCAAAGGGATCACTAACAGTGAATTTGCAGAGGTTTTGCTGCACAGAGAGCTAACAAAGTAACGGTCACGTGCTTTCAAAACAAAAACAATGAACTGCATTCTGGGAAGGGTGAGCTGGCCCCTTTAATGTTCTAATAACTTATCGTAACAGTGTATCTTTCACAGGGGCTTGTACGGAGGATGCTCTAACAGACATAAAGAGAGTAAAGTAGCTGTTCATCTGTAAGGAGATTAACATTTATTTAACATCGATGGAAGGAGTCTCCAGTGTCAGGACTTTGTAACAGTCAGAGGTAAAGCTGGAACTTTGTTTTCTGACACCTTCAAGACAGAGAAGGTTTTTTTTTTCAGTTTCTTGATATCATGACAACTTGAGTGTTTTTTTTAAAACGTATTAACTTCAAGAGAGAGGGAAAAGAACGGCTGGTGAAGGAACGACTTTTCATAGCTGCTGTGACGTGAAGCGAGAACAGGAACTAACTTGTTTTTGTGAACATGGACACTTCAGGATGTGCTGTTATTGGAAAATAATCAACTTTGGAGTGGAAGCTGTGAGCGTTTTTATTTCTGAGGAATGTCTGCACGCAGTCTTTTAATAACGAACACAACCATGCTAACCCAATTGCATAAATAAATAATCTTTTATCGTTCCGGAAATCTGACTGTGACAGATTATTAACAAAATGAGGAACAATGCTGGACATAAATCCTACAGGAATTGACTAAAAAGTTCTTGGTACAGCCAGTGCATACGATTAATCTATGAATGCTCTAAACATATACTAGCCTACTGGCCACACCCACTTTTTGTATGTGTAGCAGAACCAAATAACTAAAGCTGATGAATAGATTTAGATCTCTTTGGTTTTTAGCTCTAGCTCTTAGCTGGACTGTTTTTTGGCGCCAGAGAGTGGGAGATAAACGGCGGAAAATGAGGCAGAGAGGCTCTGGATCATATCATATGAAGGCCTCCCTCTGCTGCGTTATTGATTTTCATCTCTCGCTCCGTCTCTTTTGTTTCACGGCTAATCCATCGCTCGCGTTCGACCCGAGACAAGTGCTGTCCTGGTATGCCGAAGCTCTCTTTCTCTTCCTCCTCCCTCCTTCCCTACATCTCTTTGTCCCTCTATCCCAACCTCAGCTGCATTATAAACAAGCGCCCAAGTTTCTCCTGGGCCCCGGATCAAGGTGGATTCTGTTACTGCGAGGAGGAAAGGACGGGAAACTGGGTGTCACCAGATACGACTGAAATCGAATCTCTCTGACTCATCCTCCAGCCACGTTACTCTTCCAAGCAGCCGACAAAAAAAAATGATAGGATTTACTGCAGGGAATGTTCCTTTCTGAAATGTTAACATTCTTTCTGCTTTTGTTGCTCGTCCTCTATTCCATTGTTGAAGTTAAAAAAAAAATCTACAGGTCCGAGATAAGATCGTTTCTGTTTTCACTGAAGTCATCTTTTCTTCACCCTGTGGTTACGGGTGGCTGGCTGAAGAGTCATACGAGTTGGCCTGAGACCTGCGAGAGAAAACCACTTACCTCCTCAGAGTCTTACCTCTGAAACATGTTAGCTTCTCTCACACAGGATGTTTTAAATAAGCTTCATATCCAACAGCACTGTTGAAGGAAATGGTGCCACCTGAGGCTTTCTTTACCTTACTTTTTGTTTGTTTGTTGTATTTTTAAGTTGTACTCAATCTCAAATATGACATGATGGTAAAAACAACCCACAGATGATACCTCGGAAGCAGGAAGACGGAACGCCGTCAGAATTGTCATTTTCTTCCTCCGTGCATTCGAGCTACAAATTGTATATTTTCCTCTTCAATACAGCAGACTATAAAATCAGTGTTACAGGTTGACTTGTTTATACAGTATAAGCTACTTTGTTTACTTTGTTTATTTTTTTCGATGCCATGAGCGGTTGAACTCGGGATCGAGGAGACCAAAGTTCCCGAGTAGGAATTCCGGGTCAAGTTGTTGTTTATTGTAATCAGAGTTTGGGAATTACAAGTGGTGTGTTTTAGTGAAATGCAAAAGCAAAAGCATCTTTGCTGATTTTGGTGGGTGGAGCTAGAAATGAAGAACCCTGATTGGTCGTTCAATGGAAATGCGCTGTCAGCCCTGGTTCCTTTGGTTTCTAGGACACTAACGCCATTGGCATCTTTGTTTTAAAAAGCTGAGCACGTACTTTGTTTGTGTGTGTGTGTGTGTGTGTGTGAACATGAAGACGCTGAACCGACAGCGAGACTAGTTATGAAGAAAGCTTAGCTGAAGGAGGAGGAAAGGAAGCTCATTAACTCCAACAGGGTGATGGAGAGAGAGAGAGAGAGAGAGAGAGAGAGAGAGCATTCCTTGACCATTTCCTCAGAGATGACTCTATGTTGACGAGTGTGTGTGGAATCAAAGGCTCTGCGCTTGACTAGCTCGGTCTGACCACAGATACATGAATCACTTCTTCACTCTCTTTGTTCAAGTCTTTCCTCATTTCTCTCAAGTCTTGCTTCATGAAAGTCTCTATTTTTTCATCTGCTGATCTTTGGGGAGGAAAAAAAATGTGGAAGACACTGTCCTCTAATGCTACACTCTGTAATCAGCAGTGCTTTAATGGTTACTGGTTGCGATCACTCTCGTTTCACAAACACTAATGTTTTACAGGTTTTTCGAGGGAGGGGGATAAAAAAAAAACAGAAAATGAGTGAGGCCGGCGTTCAATCATTCATCCTCCGTACCATTAGTGTGCGATTAAGTAATCCTGAACGAGGTAGCTGGCATCTCTGTAGCTGGCATTCATCACACCTCCTGGTTTCCAGATGGAATTACGAGACATGCGCCTTTACAATTCCAGTATGGCGAACACGTTGGAGCGTCATGCTGCGATTTTATTTATAAAGCAATATGAACGCTAATTAGAAAGCTTCTGGTGTCATCAAGGACTCATACTTTGGGAAGTTCTTTGGAAATTCTGGCACAAATTAAGAATTAAGCAGTAGCTGGAATAATTTATGGAAAGAAACAATCTCACCAAACTGTTATCATGAGGAATACAAGGCCACTCTTTCATATCACCAGCGAACCATCCAACGTGACAAGAGCAATTAGCGTTCCTCCCGAAATGCCTTTGACCCACAGATCAAGATATGCAGGGCTCTGATTTGGAGAATTCCAGAGCCAGGCCCGGATCACAGGCCGCTCTTATTGGCAGTGTCAGGCCTCGATACGGAGCGCTGCCACTGGAATTCCTAATGAGGAGAAGACCACATTTTCCACACTGCCTTTTCCTCGGGGCGAGTGTGCTGCACTCCACACCCTGTGACTCTAATCAGACTCGGTGATGAGTGAGAAGGGACTAAGTGAAGGGGTGGTGTAGATTTGGGATATGACCTTTGGGATAGATGTTCTGTTTGATGTTGAACGGCACCAGTCAGAATTTGGTTCTTGTGACATTTTGCGAAAATCAGCCAATCAGAGCTCAGCACTGGCTCTTTTAAAACACAGGTGGAGAGGTTGCCAGTTGCAAGCACGTTGGCATGAACAAAATAATTTGATTTTGACGTTTGGTTAATCTGTTTTAACACACTTCAGTAACCTGATATCTGTAAAACTCAAACTGCTGCTCTACAAGACTCGCTCAGTAAATTGATTTTTCTCTGGAAAAATGATCAAAGTACTTCTACAGTCACTATTTTTATAACACGCACTCATAAATAAGGACTTGGTGCAAAATTTGTGGGAAAATGGAAGCGAGAAAATGACCCGTATACATATGCCGAATAATCTGATTATTGGACTAAAGCCCAGGTTAGAAACCTTGTCAGATTTCTTGTACTATAATAAGACGTTATTTATATCAAGAGCTTTTTTTTTTTTTGCAAAGCAATATCCACAGACACTCTAATGATCTTTGCAAAGGTTTGTGTATTTTTGTTTGTTGGTTAATCCTGAAAATAATCCGTCTATTTTAATATCTGGCAGATAATATGTACCATATGCACAGTATTTATTTATATATTGGTGTACTTGGATTTTTTTTTTAATCCTTGCACTTTCCACCCACAGAAACCCAAAGCAGTTAGTTCAACTGTAGATTCAAAACATCACATTTTGTGCAGTTTCATAGTTTTTTAAACATTTTGTATTTATAAAAACCGATAAAAAAAAAATGAAGGCACCATGATGAATAGAGGTGTCTAAACTTTACAGAACCTTGCACTGTATGCCAAGGATTTCTCAAGTGTGAATGAGTTCCAGTTATTAAATGTGAATACAAGATACATGGACTCACAACCACACACTCAAAATCTTTCACTCCATCAGCTCTGAGTCACATCCTCATCCAGTGTTCTGACCCGAGACAGATGAAGAACGCTTTCGTTTACCTCACATTCACACCGGTCTTTAGAAGTAGCTCAGTGTTTACATCGCTGTTGTCACAGTGTTTAAACTAAATGTTTAACAGCTAGCTGGAGGAAATAGTGAAATTCAAAACAGCCTAAACAAGCTGGAATAAACAACTGCATACAAACATGCCTATATAAACAACTACAGAAGAAAAAGCATACTTAAAAAGTAATTACAGCCAAAATGTAATTAAAAACAACTATAGACAAAACAATCTTTAAAACAACTAGAGATAGATAAAAAACAAAACAGGCAAAAACCATCTAAAGGAAAACAGCTACAGACAAAACAAACAAACAATTACAGACAAAACAAACAACTACAAACAAAATGACAAACAGCTACAGAGTAAAATGTTCTTGTAAGCAGCTACACAAACAATTAGCTTAAAAATCTGCTTAAAAAGTGCAAAGGTGATTGAAACAACTACACTCTAAACAAGCTTCAAAAAACTATAGACAAAAGTGTTAACAACTACAAACGAAGCAGGTTTTCAGCTACAGACAACGAGCCTAAAAACTACAGATGAAACAAGATTCAAAACACAACTGCAGATGAAACAAGCTTAAAGCAGCCAAAACAAGCTTCAACAATGCAACTTTAAACAACTACAGACAAAACGAACTTAACAAGTGCAGAAAACATGAGAACTGAAAAAAATGACAAACTAAGAACGGACAAAAAGAGATTTGAAACACATCTACAAGATAAATGAAGCTTAAAAACAATTACAGACAAATGAAACAAAAGCAGACAAAAATAGCTTTGAAACATGTACTGACAAAACAAGTTGAAAAAAAAAACAACTACATACAGGACAAGCTGAAATGAACTTCGCCCAAAAGCAACTGCAGACAAAACAAACTGAAACAAACAACTACAGACAAAACAAGGTTTAAAAAAGTAAGTCAAAACGAGTGTAAAAATAATAGCAGACATAACGAGTGACCCATAAAAAGTGATTCATGACATAACGAGCTGAAATGAAATAAATTACTGCAGACAAAATTATGGGCTGAAGCAAGTACACACAAAATAAGCTTAAATACAGACAAAACTACTGTGTGTTTGGAGGGTCAGAGGTCACAGAGGCTCGAAGGTTGGTGAAATCGGCCCTGAAGGTCATGATGTCATGCCCAAAAGGGGGACGAGAATTATTGGATACACAGAGGTCAGAGGTCATCTCAGAGAACACAGCGATGTAAAGAGTTTACACTCACCTCTAAATGAACCGTGTGTGTGTGTGTGTGTGTGTGCGCGCGCATGTGGCAACTGACTTGCCTAGTGTTGCTCCTCTGTCTTGCATGCGTACACATACAAACAAATTCCTTTTCAGCAATTGTCCATTAAAAATGGCACGATCTATGAATATGTGTGAATATGCAAATTAGAAACACCCCCATGTCCTTGTCACAATAGCTGGCAGAATAGCTACCTGCATTTGTCACACACAGTGTTGATTTGTTTAACAGCTAAACCTGTAGAAATATATCGTTACCATAACAACCAATATTTTCTTCATTCCTAATCAGAAAAACGTGAGGTTATTGTTGTATATTTTGACGTTTAAAGCTGTGGAGCCTATTTTGCAGGGTTTCGATGGAAAATATATTGATATATGAATTTATCTAAAGATCTGAATAAACAGGTCAGAGGTGGCGCATGTTTTTTAATACCTTCCCCTCGTTACCTTCTCATTTCATCTCTTTTTTTCTGCTCAGTTTTTCTTTTACTGTCACGTTTGTCGAAACCCGTGCTCACAAATCGGCTAAAACACTTATAGACGTGAGGGGACGTTTCTTTTTCCTGCGAGTCACGTCATTTTACACAGGAAGTGTGCTTGATTTGTCAGCTTTTAATGATCAGATGGAAATGTATTCAGTTCCAGTTCAGAGGTGTTTAAAGTGGAATTCCAGAGAGCTTACGAAGGGCAAAGTGCCTTAACACACTCTTTCACAATATTTCAGAAATTTCTTTGCTTCTTTTGATGTGCTTTAATTGACAGCACACTGAAATGTTTGCACGTGTGCAGGCGTGTAAGTGTGTGTGTGTGTGTGTGTGTGTGATCTCAAGCCCTACTGTGTGATGGATTGGGGTAAAGGTGAGGTCACTTTTTTATGTGGGTGGGATTTGAGACCCTTTTGTTGAACCCCTGCTGCTAATAAGACAGCATATACACTGTTAACTCTGTCTCTTTATACTCACACTCACACACGCACATGGTTGCAATCACACACGATCGGATCGCCTATATCCAAGCTTTCCTCCAAGCATATTCCTCCAATCACGTCATATCTATCCCTCTCACTGATATTCAGGTTTCCTCTATTAGCATAATCACCTGAGCCTTTCCTGTTAATCAGACGTATCTCGTATCGCAGGCCGGAGGGCTCGTCTGTGTCCACGAAGTGAAGACAGCTCAATCCGGCCAATCAGGGCGTCTCCATCAGAGGAAACTGTTCTAGCTGACTGGAAGTTGGTCAAAACCCATGGAGGGGAAAAAATAAAACCTTGTGGTTTAACCTCCCTCCAGGATATTATAACCTTCTAACCTTATACTAGGAGCTGCACAGCTATTCAAATGTAATCATAGGTTACATTTCCTTCTTTAAGGATGTACCATGTCTTGAAAATGCATTTGGCATGGACAACGTGATTTTCATGCTCTCATACCCTTTTCCACCAAGGCGGTTCGAGGGCTGTTTCGCAGCTGGTGCCTAACCAATCTCGAACCAGTTCTTCACGTTTCGGCAGCCAAAGAACCACCTCTTTGCTAGGAAAACGGCTCAAGAGCAGCACCAACATTTTGCTGGTCTAGAACCAAGAACCATCTACATCAGGGGCTGGGGGCGGGATTATCATGACCAACAAGACCAATTAAAACTTTGTGACCACCATTAAAAAAAAAACCAAAAAAAAAAACCAGAGCTAATGTAGCATCTGGTCTGCCTAATCCGGTAGTCCGCCATTGTTGGTGTTGTGCTTGGTGCTAATGTTGCTGCGAAAGCAGAGATGTATACAGTGACGTAATGACGTGGCTCTCCAGCCCGTAGAAAAGCAAACCATTTCTTGGAAGGTTCGCAAGTTGAACCAGCTCTAGCACCAGCCCAGAACTAGCACCTAGTTCGCATTGGTGGAAAGTGAGTGACTGATTCTGAAACTGCGAGTGCGCAGCATGGAAGCTCATGTCCATCAACAGATTCCTCATAATAGCTCAAAGAGCAGTCTTCTTGGAAGCATGGAGGATGTGATGTCTACAGCATCATCTGTTCAACTCCGGAGTGAGTAACATCTGAAAGTTACGAGTCTGGATCAGACTCCAGGGTTTTAACCGATCTAGTGGGATCGGATAGCGATGCGCAACCCGCGGCTCTGAATGAATTCACTCTGCATGGGTTTTTATTACCGTACAATTTTATTGAGCTTTAAAGGACAACAAAAATAAATGTCAGAGGAATTCCTTCAGGAACAAGCAGAACATCACGACGCTTCATACATAGTGATACAAAAGTGAAAACATAGACTTAGCCTTGATGTTTCTTTCTTCTTCTTATTTTTTTCACCATCTAGTTAGTCGACCAGCGAATGTATTAATCCACTAGGCAATTGATGTACATACAAGGACAGTATATGATCTGATTTGACAAATAAAATGTCATAATGAAATCCAGTATATAAACAAATGCAGTGGGTCATTAAATTTTAAATAAATTATCAGTTCAATTAACTACACATCTTATTAAATTTAGTTAAATTTGGCATGTCTTGCCTTTGGCACGTCTGTTTCCAGAGCTATTTATTTATCTTTAGGTACAGACAGTAATGATCTAGACTTTACACCTAATCATTATTATATTACAGATCTCCAGTTTCATCTTTCCGTCTCATTAATGTGCGATGAAATGATGAAACGGCTCGCACGTTTCTCGTGGTATACCGATCGGATGGATGCTCAGGATTAAAGCCCCGGCTGGATGAGTCGCGCTGCCTCCTCAAAGCTGCCCTCCTGCTGAGGAGAATTTTAAAAAACCCTACACAAACGTTTTGGCATGGAAAACAAAAAAGTAACGGCATTCAGCAGCAGTGAAAGTGCGACAGGCTTTGGAGATCTTTGCATCTTGGCAAAAAATCTACTCATCAAAGCAAAATCTCCTCCATTTATTGCTGCTGTTCATCTTCCCCGTGTTCACAGAGAGGCTTTGTGCTCTATTCAGGAGATAATTAGACGTATGGGTTCGGCTCGGCTGCACCGAGAGGGAACTTCTTTCTTCTTCTTTTTTAAATGATTATCTGTATGGAGAAGCATGATATTGGTTTACGTTCTGTAAACAATACAGAGATTTATTTATTTACTTACTTATTAGAAACAATACCCAAGTTTGAGTATTTTATTTCCCTGGAGATTATTTTTTATTCCTGGTTCTGTTCATCAATCCTGCATAAACAGATCCGTCTCAGAGACGGAAAACTCACACATAGTAATGTATGAGATAGAAAAGTTAAAGTTAGAGTAGTTAATGAGAGACAGTGAGCCTCTTCATTCTGTTTCATTTCATTTTCCTCCTGTCATTTTTTTCACACTTGATCATCTCTCTCTCTCTCTCTCTCTCTCTCTCTCTCTCTCTCTCTCTCTCTCT
>JAOTRR010000056.1:26581397-26600594 GCA_028570945.1 Gogo arcuatus
ATTTGTACATAATAAATAAAAAATAAACAAGTACAGAGATGTTTACGTTTATTATGGCAGAAAATATAAAAGTACATTTTAGAAGAATATGGTAATTATTACAATTATTTAAAAATATATTACTATTAATAAAGTTTACATATTGTACATATAAATTACATAAATATTTTAATATATTATGGTAAAAAATAGAGTAAACAAAGTTTTATTGTAATATATTAAAATGTATCTTAATAAATTATAATAATAAATAAATAAATATCTAGAAAGAGATTATAATTAAGTTTGCATATAAATAATACATTATCATCTATATTTTATTATATATTTTTATTTATATTCTTTTGGTTCTTTAATATGCAGAGTTTTTCTCTATCCAGTGAGTTGAGGGTATCTTTGGATATTTGCTACAGCTATTTAGTTGTTATTACTTTCTTTGTGTTTTGTGTTTTTATCTCTCTCTCTCATTTTCTTTTCCACTGTGCAGTGATTTAACATTTATTACATTACAAATCGCTGATCATCTTCCAGGTACATTTTCTGCCGGTTGCGTGCGATTTCACGCTTGTCGAATGTGGCGAGACTGAGCGACTCGTTCCTTAATCACTTCCCCTGTTCGCTACCTGCCTTCAAAGAGCAGTGAAGGATTCTGGGCCAGGTTTTATTCTGTTTCTCTGAGAGCCAGCAGGGACGGCTAAAGCCGTTTCAGCAGTCCGGTCAGACGGACAGGCAGGAAATCTCTGTCAAAACGAGATTAGTGTGTGAAGGTGTTGAGGGAGCTGCCGGCCAAAGCTCTATCACTATCAGGCTCAGGCGTTATTTGTTTTTTATTCCCACATGGTTATGAGATGAGGCAGATTCACAACTTGTTATGGCTCTTGAGTAGAAAGCGCAGGGTTGAGTGCACACCACTGGACGTGCCTGAATCGGTTTATATTGCAACATTATATTCTATTGAAACAGCTTTATAAAGCCAACGCTGATGAGTCAGAGTTTGACAGAAGCACATGTTTAATTACTTCCGAGAAAAGCAATCAACCTTGCCTTTTACAATCCCATACAGCCTGAGGTACTGCACCAAGGTTAAATAAGTAAGGAATAAAACACAACAGGACGGGAAAGTCCTCTGTCATGGGAAAAAAAAATGCTGGGTATAGAGTTTAATTCTGCTCACTTTCAGATCTGGAGAAGTATAGAAATGTAGAAATCATTTTGAAAAAAAAAAGTACTGATGTAACAGATTATGCCAATTAAATTCAAAACACTGGTTGTAAAAGATGGTTTATGTTTTGCACACTTGCAACATCTGGAGGATTAAAATCAACATCCACTAGATGGCACGTCAGAGCCAAAACGTCTCTGTCTGTCTGGTCGGTAACGTTTAGCGATTTTATGCACAGCAGCGTTAAACACACTGACGAGCTCTGTCTGTCTTTAAAACATTACGCTGTCGTCGTGATTGTTGTCATGGGCTGCATCTCAAATGGAAAAAAACTGTCCTTACAATTACAAGTATATACTGTTCTAGAAAATACAGAGGACTGCTAGACTAAACAGACCTTTTGGTATGTTTGAGAGCTACATGAGAGGTTTTTAAGATTCAAGCACTAACCAGCACTCAGTAACAGTCTAGAATATCACACAGTAATGCGCTTTAACACACGGCACTAGTTTGTTTAGTCAGTTGTGAGCACAGTTGTCACATGGGGGTCACATGTTGCTACACTGACCCCACTATTTATGTTGGAATTGTACCACAAGGACGTGTAGAGTTAATTTTAAATGACTGTGGCAGCCATTTTGTGTCCACACAGTTAAAGGCGAGTATAATCCAGTCTTCAGTCAGTCATCTTTGGACATTATCATTAACCTTAGCAGCTAGCAGGTTAGATGCTATCCTAGCTACAACAGGTGTAATGTTACATTACCATGTTTATGTTTGCCACATGAATTGACAATTTGTTCAGCCATGTTTGTCAAAACTTTCAGGTCCAGCAAACCCAATTATGGAGTTATGTAACCCGGTATGGATACACCCATCGCTCGCTTTCTTTAAATTTAGCCAAAATCAGCGGTTTTTTACTTCTCTCGAGTGACTCGTTTGATGTGAAACCAGAACCAAGGAATTAACATGAAAGCCTCTTCTGTTCGCCCAGATCTGGTGTTTGGGAAACGAGAGTCGTTACCATATCAACCGCACAATGGACGGTTCCACCTTCTCCACGGTGATCTCGGGTCTGGTGCCGGGAATCCGTTACAGCGTGGAGGTGGCAGCCAGCACCGGAGCCGGACCCGGAGTGAAGAGTGAGCTCACCTACTTCCAGCTGGGTGAGTCAATTCTGCCAACGCACCGCATCACATCACACCACACCACACCTCACCACACCTCAGAACTAGGGCTGAAGAGGGATTTACTGAGTCACAGCCTGATTCTGAACTAGCATCTGACAAAAAAAGACAAAAAGTTCCAACATATGCTCTAGTCTATTAAGTAGAAGTGTTTTAATTTTATGAATTGTGAAGACGGAACACGGTTTTGAGAGATTTGGCTAACAGTGTCATTCCATTCTTGAGTTAAAAAGCATTCTGCGTAGCAGATTCTTGGCATGAGCTTTTATTTTTTTTTTTCTCGGTGTATTTTAATCAACTTCGATTTGTAATCGCTCACAGAAAAAGTTTCAGTCTTTCATGAAGTATAAGACTAAACCAGCCTTCCAGCCTCTTCCATTTTCAATCAATAACTAAACATGAATTGTTCTAAATTCACATTATTTTACTGTTTTGCATAAATTGCTCCTTTTCAAGCTCCTTAAAGCTTATAATGCAGGTTTTTCCATCAATTTCCATTGTTGTGAACTAATTTTCAGCTTCCTTTGGAAGGTTCTAAGCATTCACTTGTCAAAAATAATAAACTCAATGTATCCAGTGTTGAATGACAGCATTTAATCTGCTCACATTAATGGTAAATTAATTAAAGTTGAACGATTGCTGTGAAACAGGGAAATGCATTTCTTTTTACACCTGAAGTCAGAAGATAAAGGGAAAACTCTTGTCGGGATTTAAAACGATGAAGAAGAAAGGACGAAGGATGAGCCTCACACAGACACACACCTGCGCAGTCAAGGGGATGTTTTACTGCCGTGTGCTTTGAAGTATCTGACAGGTTGAGGGAAAGCGACAGCGGTAGAAAGATACCGCAGTTTTTCTGTCGTTGAGAAACATCAAAACCCACCAACTCCCCCCACCCCCGACCATCCCCTGCTGACCCGCACCAAACACACCAAGGAATATCAAGATACAACTTGAAAGCCTTTTTGACCAAAGCTCAGCAAGCTTTTGCCAAGGAATATAGCTGTAATGAATGCGAATACACATTTTTACCTGCCTGGTTATTTGCCAGTTCTCACCCTTTAGCCTCGATCATGTCACAGCTACCAACCAGCGAGGGTGAAGGTTAGCACATGATTCCTCTGAGACACAAGTCAGCCAGCCACCTTTTAAAACTGGTGCGTCGCAGGCCAATCTAACACGCTCGGAGGAAAACGCTATCTACCCTCTTCTGCATACATGAGCTCACAGAGGCCCTTGACTGTCGCGTCATCGGGATTTGAAAGCGCAATCTCCCAACGATAGCACGATCACTTTTCTTTGCTCAAAAAAAAATAGCTGTACTGTAAAAACAAAAAGAAAATGTAAAGAAAAATGTTGCCAGTGTGTGTTAAGGTAGTGTTAATGCTTTGTTAATCACCACAGGAAACAAATAAATTACAAGGAAATAGGCGCTGACTGGGGTAGTTGATCAAAAATATTACCACTTAATAAAAATAAATAAATATGAAAATCTGGAAATTAAATAATATCCAAGGTTTTAAGTGTGACTGAACTCGCACACATGGAGGGACCGGAAGACAAAAAGGATTAAAGCATGTACGCAAAAGGAACTATGATGAGACTTTGAGCATTTGGGTTTGAAGAAAGGTAAAGCTTTTGCCTCCAGCTTCAAAATGTCTCTTAAATGATAGAAGTGACTAAAACAAAAAGCTGTGGGGGGAAGAAAAGCAAGTCAATGGGAAGAAATGTGTGCTGGGAAGGACGGGCCGAGCTCCTTTTATGTGGCGAGCGAGTGTGAGACAGAAGCAGATGAAGCAGACGCTTTGTTGTCTGCTGTTTCTCCAGACATGCCAGGCATTTTTTTATGCTTTGTAACAGAAAAAGAAATTACTCTGATCTGTAGACGAGGATTCCAAATTAGAGATTGAATACTCCGATTTCTGTTAAACATAATTAAAAAATAACAATCCAAGCTAATTACATTTATGAACATTATCCAGTCCACACTGTTTGAAAAACTTTTTTTTTTTCTGTCTCTTGATGTGTGTTCTTTATTTCTGGTCCTGTCTCTGCTCCAGACTCCTCAGGGAAGATGACTCAGTCCATAGTGGACCCAGAGGACACACTCTCTCAGCAGATCTCAGACGTGGTCAAGCAGCCAGCCTTCATCGCCGGGATTGGCGCGGCGTGTTGGATCATCCTCATGGTGTTCAGCATCTGGCTGTACCGCCATCGCAAGAAAAGGACCGGCCTGAGCACGAACTACGCCGGCATCCGCAAAGGTACGGCAGCAAACTCAGCGACGACTTCTTTTGGGCAGCTGGTTTATTTTAAGTATTATCTCGAGCTAAATTTGTTTAAACGCCATACTAAATGCAGCTAGTGTGCAGAAATAACAGGCTGCGAATCTTAGGGCGCTTTCACACGTATTATCCAGAATCAGAGCGAAATTAATCTTTTTGGTTTTGGTGGTTGTCTTCTTTTTCCCCCCACTGAAGATTTTTCTCCCTGGAGACAATTCTTAGCATAATACATTCACATTTGTTTATTCACTTTTGATCACTGGTTTATTTTTAACTTGCAAACCAGCAGCAGATGTCTTCTTAGATTTGCTAAATTAAACTATGGTAAATATTAGACTAATTAAATAAACCGAAATGTAAAAAACATAGGACTCAAAATGTTCTCCTAAAAACTCCTTCATTCATTTGATCGGACGGAAAAAGTAAAACAAACCAAATTCACCAAAGCATGGGAAACACAGAGCCATTATTATTATCACTAAATAAATGATGAGTTAATTATATAAATAATGATCCAGTGCATATCCTGTGTTTATTATCTCTTTTTGTTCAAAATCTCCAGAATACATGGCATTTCTGCAGCTCTGTCCTTTGGCTCAGTTTAGCAGCTCACATTTAACCCAAAACACGGACATGTTTGATTCACTTCCTGCTTTTGAGTCGATTCAGAGTTGAATCGCTTTCTCACCTCATGATAGGGTTCTGTTCAAATGCACTAATCACCAAAAATGGGAAAGCACACTTAGACTTATCTTTCTGTTGGTGTTAGATGAGTAAGAGCTGGTTTCATTCCGTGTTTGGATCAGTAATGGACTTGACAGAGCCTCAAGACTATAACATGAACATTTTTAAGTTCCTACATGTAAATAGATTGTGTAAATATTTCCCTTTACCATGAAATAACTTAGCATTGAAAGGAGTAATATTCATTGCCTCAACTGTCCCTGCTTTGCCTCTTTTCACTCCTGGTACAATCTGTACCGGTATCTCTCGGTATCTGATGACGCGTTATTGCTCTTTCATACCTCTCGCTTTCACTCGAGAGTTTGTGCACTCAGGAGATCGCACAATGGAGTTTTTTCCCCCGATGTTGGCACGGACCTGAAGGACATTCAGCTAATGGAATGCGTATTGGCAGGCTGGAGGCTGTGCTAAAAAAGAGAAGCGAGTCTGGCTATTCATTCGCATTAGCATTCACACAATCTGAAGGTTGACATGCGCTCAACCTTTAGAACATGAACGATGTGACATTGAAAAGGATTCAGCTTTGGAACGTCAGCGAGATGTTTGTCCTTTCGCTTCGTGTCAGATCAGGCCTGGTTTAGATCTGATCTGATTTAATTTTCAGCAGTATTCTTGCGATAAATTACTCTACACTGGCCAAAATATTTCCTTAACTTTCCTGAAATGGAATCAGCTAAGATATGTTTGGCATCTAAAGTTTGCTTCTTTGGTTTTGTAATGAAGTTACAAAACTAATCAAGCTAAAAAAAAAGCTGAACTGTTTTTACAAATAAATACAGAAACTCATCAAGTTCTTGTTTACGACACATGAACAAAGCCTCGCTCAGTAACACTGCAGGTGGCCATCTTTGTTTTGTTTGTTTTTTAAGTGCAGTTTGTTTGTATTCCATCCCCTTGGGTCCACCCTCCAAAGTTTGAAGGTAGAAGCAGAAATCTGGAGTATATGCACATTATAGGATTTAAGTTTTTTTTTTTTCCTTAAATTTGTAGCAAAATTGCAGACATTTACAGTTGTAGCCTTTAGCTGTAGCATTTGCCATTTTTGACCTGATTTGAACGACTATTTGAACTTTTCTACTTTGTCAGTTAAAACAGCGTTCAGAACAAACATGAATAAATTTTACCCAGCAGAAAAGCCGATTTACTGAAGGGGAAAGGCATGAAAGACAGGCATTTACTTCTGCTAGCACATAATTATTCACAATTTATGCTTCAACCTTATCAAGGTCAGCACTGACCTGTTAATTCACGAGCGTTGGTCTTGTGAGCCAGTAGAAAACAAGTGGGCGGGGCTGTGAGCTCATTGGTCAGTCAAAATAGATAGACAGATAGACAGACAGACAGACAGACGAGCTGCTTACTATGGCACACATCTCAGGAAAAAAAAACTCTTTTGTCCACCAACATGCGCTTTTTTCATTCTGCTGTTGCTGGCAGTGCAGATACAGATGATCACTGATATCTTCCAGACTAGTTCTTTGATGTAGGTATGTGAAGATATGAAAAGAAAGCGGCTGTTGTCATGTATACATGTGCAGCATAGTGAAATTCTTTTCTTCGTATATCCCGGTCAGTGAGTAGGGTCAGCCTTGATACAGAAGTAAAGAGGGTTAAGGCGGCGCTGACGGTCTAGTAGCCAAGAGCCTTAACCACTGAGCCACGATCTTTGTGTTTGGATGAGATGTACGCCAGACGGCAAACACGCCTTGACCAACTGACTAAACTTGTTTGGTTTTTGATGGTTGACTTGATGTCTTATTTTAAATATCTAAAATATGCTAACACTTCATTGGACAGACGTTTGTGCTAAAACAAGAAAACCCTGGTATTTCCACCAAATCCACAGGCACGTCTGATCTTGTATTTGAAGCTGAGGTTGAAAGTCAGGGTATGGAAATCTCCTATGGCTAACACTCACTGGCATTCCTACTCGCACTTGAGGACGCCACAAGGTCACAAGCTGCCCTGTTTGAACTGTGTAGAAACAAAGAAAAGGTTCACTGTAAGCACAAAAGACAGGAGTCAGCTCTCAGGGAGGATAGAGACAGAGGAGCGAAGTCTTATCTGTGGGCTTATAAGCAAAAATCCAGCTACAGCACCGTGTCAATGTGTTCACCCCCCCTGGGTGTTCTTCCTGTTTTGTTTCATTACAGCGTGGAATTAAAGTGTTTTTTATTTGGATTTTATCCAATGGACCTAACAAAATAGTCCAAATTGTTGAGGTGGAATGAAAAGTGATAGATTTGAGACTTGGACGGAGAGTCACCTTCCAGTGGGACAGTGACCCTGAACATACTGCTAAAGCTACACTGGAGTGGTTTAAAGGCAAGTGTTTTAAATGTCTTGGAATGGCCTAGTCAAAGCTCTTCAATGACTTGAAGTTTGCTGTACACCAACACAACCCATCTAACTTGAAGGAGCTGGAGCAGTTTTGTTTTGAAGAATGGGTAAACATCCTAGTAGCAAAGATGTGCTAAGCTGTCACAATAAAAAAAGCAATAAAAACATTTTATATCTTCAAAGTGGTACGCATTTTGTGTAAATCAAATGGTACAAATCCAACAAAAATCCATTTTAATTCCAGGTTGTAACACAGCAAAAACACTAAAGGGGGGGTGAATACTTTCACAAGGCACTGTGTACTCCCCAACCTGTCATTACAGACGTGACATTCACTGAGCCGCTGAGCTAGATTTATTTATTTATTTATCTATTTATTTATCGTCTTTCATCGCTGCATTTCATACGCTCTGGGACATATGCCGGGCGGGCAGGCAGGCGGGCAGGCGTCCGTCTCATCTCGCCTCGCCTCGTCCGTTTACCTCTGAACAGATAAATACGTGTGATAACAGCTTCAAAAAATGGTCACATCTATTACGGTGATCTTTTTGCATGCTGGGATATCCGAGCGCCACCAAACAGACAGACAAATGGAGAAGAAAAAAGGTGACATTTAAAGGCCAGGGCTCGGCATGCTGAGCGTAAATACGGAGGATAAGAGAAGGTTGGGGTGGAAGACGATACGACGTTTTGTCATGTCGCAGTCAAAAAGTGTCGGAGAAGTTAAGCAAAGTGGTTTGTTCTTTCTTTTGATACTGTAATTGCCTGTTTGTGTGTGTATTCACCATTTTACACACACAGCAATGCCATAAAAGCTTTTTTATGCTCCGTCAGTCAGTTTATGGTATTGCTTGATGGTAATAGATATTATGGAAGATTATGACTTGAGGATAACAATAATGCAACACTCAGGACTTTGTTTGCAGCATCATAAATTTAGATAATTACACATAATCACTGCTAAAATCATATCACTAATGTGGATTTCGGTTAGTTAGTAAGTATTTGATTTCTCATTAAAGTCAGCTTCCATAGTAGTTCCTAGTCCTAGAATAGACAGAAGTATTCATTTTTAAAGAACTTTTCATGTTGGTTTAATCCAATTCAACACCTTTAACACTTGGTTGTTTTATGCATCATGTGTCTGGATTGAATCTTCCAGATCAAAATCCATTTATAAAACCTTACATTCCACATTATTCCAAATTTCCATTTCTCCACCGAAAATGACTTTTTTTTTTTTTACGCCTCTTTGAGAAAGCCATTAACTTTGGCAGTCATGAATCTTGTCCATTAAAATGATGTTCAGGCTCAAGGTTTATTTGTCTTAAACAACGTAAAAGCTAAAGTGAAATGTTTAAACTGTGCAAAACAAGTCAAAAGTACAAGAGAGAGTTTTAAAGAAATGCGAAAAAATGAATTAAATAAACACAGACAGAACTTATGGACAGGAAAAAGGAATAAAACACTACTATAACGTGCTGTTATAGGAAAATAATCAAGGATGGGATGGTGTGATGAAGCAGACTTACTGTTATCATGCTGACGAGTTGTTATTTTCCTATAGCAGCATGTCCTGGAGTGTTTTATTCCTCTTATACCACAGCGGTAACATCATAATTTTTATCTGTGTATTGTTACATTTAGTATGATAGATAAATGTATGCTAGCTGTGTAAAGTGTAAAAGACAGTGGCCTTGTTGAGTCTCATACATTTTGGGTGGACAGTCATGTGGATAAACCTCACCGAACATCCCGATACTCAGGATTCGTGAGTAAGAAGTCAGGGGGTGGGGGTCATTTGTGGGGGGGCCTTTTTTTTTTTTAAATCAGTACCTTTGTTCTGTATCATGCTAGGTTTTCTACATGCTGTCTTAATAACGGCACTTTTTAAATCCTCTTTTCTTCCATGTTCTGACCTTCGGCTCTTCAGTTCCATCGTTCACCTTCACGCCTACTGGTAAGCACTATGTGATACCTTCTATATTATAAGAGCTCCAGCTACTACGGACTTTACTTTCTTGGTTGGAGCTAACAAGAAGCACACAGTGCAACTTAGTTCAGCCTGCTTTAGAGAGCAGTGTTGCTTTTAGACTCAGCGCATCACTGTTATACCATGTCCACTTCACTCCCTTCACATATCTGCACGTTCTCCTCACTCAGACTCCCGACAGAGGAATCACACAGGACATCAAGAGACAGCAGCCCAGCTCAGTAAAACATGTTCTCTGGTTAAAAATACATCTCCCCACAAAAAAGAGCACTAGTCTTTGGAGCTTTTCACGCAGCCCTCAAAGGCGGCTTTGGGAGTCCGCCGAGCCCCTCTGAATCCGGTTAAAAGGAGGAACGCTTTACTAAAGAAAGCTGTTAAACACAGACAAGAACGGATCAAAGCTACTCCGTTTGGCTCTGCGTCTCAGCCGGGTTCTGATGAGGTGACAGCAGAGCTCTGGTGGTCCAATTAGACAAAAACAGAGAGGAGCTGGAACACCGTGACTTATTGCAGCCTTTCTGTAGCAGCTAGAAGAACAGGGCCCACTTTCACACCCTCTTTCCGTTGCTTGCTGTTTCAGGTAGTTTCATTTCGCAATGAAACTAATCAACCTCCCATTGACATCTGTGCCAGTAAAAAAAAAAAAGAAAAAGGAAAAAGAGAAGAAAAATGAGCCTGATTGGAGTGAACCTTTTTCTGCATGAATGGAAATGGATCTCGATTGCGATCAGCGACACTCTGCCAAGCTTTAAGTGAAACCCCAGGTTCTGCTAGTGGAGCATTGCCAAACACTTAGCTGCCAATGCTAACTACCCAAATATCGCCTCTTGAATCAGTATTCATGGATCTGAAAATGTCCCGTAGCCAAAATGTATCTGCTGTAGTATAAAATTCAGGATATTATCTGTGTGAACTGAGATCCAGCTGGCTCAGCTTTGTCTCATCCCCTTGATGTCATTTCTTATCACTGTTTTTACTTTGCAGTTTCCTATCAAAGAGGAGGGGAAGCTGTGAGCAGCGCTGGCAGGTGAGTCATGATGTTTCATATACATATGGGGGACAAATTAAAGGAAAAACCAACTTAACGTGTGCTAGTTAATAAGTACGGATTTGGGTCACCACCAGAACATCTGGAACTGTTCTGGAGAGATCTTCCAAAAAAAGATCTCCCCTCAGTTTGATGATGGGTTGCATCATTTTCATCCTCATCAAACCATTCAGTGCTCCGCAGAATGCGGGTGGAGTCGTCCTGGAACAGACCACACCCATAAGGGTAGAAATGTTTCATCATAGGATCAAGGTGATCAGTTAGAAGAACTGTTCCCAAACCATGTGAGAAAAAACACAAATACCCCTTACAAAGCAAAGCAAAGCCACTGGATTTTCCTTCAGTTTCCTGTCTGTACACAAATTCTGCACAAACAACACAAAAGAGCGAACATGTTCATTCACAGTAGATGATTCATATTCTAATAATGAATGAAATTCTTCAATAAGAAACTGATACAACTTTGAATGTACAAAATCAACAGTGTGGTTGGATTCCCAGCGAGGTCTTGAGAATTTAAGGGATTAATATAATTTGGTAAAGTAAATAAAGTATAAATTTGTCAAATAATTCATACTGCTTTGAATTGACAATAGAGCCACTCACTGTACACTACAGTGTAAGTGCCTGTGTCGGGCACAAGGGGGCAGTCTTGGGTTTATAAAGCTGTTTTTGTGCACACTGAAGATGGAGTGCCTTGTACAAAGCTAGAAGAAATCAAAGACAAAAGCTCATCTCTTCCCACCTCCATATTGCTCTTGTGCGTTAATGCAGGAATGGACAGGAACTTCTTCGGTGCGTGTTCACGCTGAAACAGAGACGCAGTAATAAAGAAAAACAGGGAAGGACACTTTACTCCAAACTCAAGCCCAGTGCTGCTTGTTGGTGAGCCTTCCTAGTCCCAGTGGGCGTGTTTCCTTTTTGTCTCGAGTCAAATATCTCGAGGTGACGTTCTTGTTGAAATATCTAACATAAATCGAGTGAAGCGGGAACACGTGAGCTGCACCTGCTAGTGAGCACTGTGGCGTGTAAGATAGCGGTAATGAAATACAATCCAGGGCAGTCGGGACACAAGAACGTTTAACCCTGAGTCAAAGATTTCACAGCGTTGAACGTTGACTTTGATGTTCTGGTGTTCAACTTTGAAGCCTTCTCCTCATGAGTCTTTCAGTTTCTTTCCTCATCTTCACATCCTCTTTTTAAGTACTGAATAGTTTGGTGTCAGATTCAGTGACTTGCTTCCACAGACCTCCATTTTTATTTGCTGTCAAACACAGCAATGTGGCAGCGACGTGATGTGTGTACAAGCTTGATAGCGCACTCGAACACTTCATTCAGGAAATATAGCTGAGCAATATGATATTATGATATCGATATTGTGATATAATAACATAAGGCTACACTCTTCCAAGTATTATCATCACAAAGTGTCAGTTGCTTTTTATTTTTTTCTTTTCTTTGTTAAATACTTTGCTCTTTGCTCGCTAAAGTGCCGCAAAATTATCCAGTGTATCACGAGACATATGTTTAAATATTGTGAACTATTTTCTGCCATAATTTCCTGATAAGTTTTACCTAACCATGATGTGTTTTATCAAGAAAACTATTACCATTTGTGCAGTGAGGTCAATGGAAAAGCAAACAAACAGCATGTTAGTGTTTATTTGGCTTCCACACTTGGTGTAATGAGTGTCCTCAAAATTGTAGAGATTATCATCTAGAACATAGGTACAAATGGTTCTCTGTGGGGTTTATGCTTTAAAGCATGTAAATAAAATAAAAATACAGCATGACAGATGGGGTCTCGATTTGGCGTGTGGATTAAGTTAAAATGGAAACAAATAACAAAGTTAGTTTCCGGTATCATAAAATCAAAGAGCCTATCACGTTCCAATATGCAAATGAAAGTCCAGAAACATTTGTGTGAAGTATTTCCGGTTTACATTTTAATATTTCCCAATAAGGATTGAGAATCGTAGGCACTTTTGTATTTTTTTTCTATGACACCATGTTTCCTCAGGGAGATATTCTTCACTTTGTAAGCACATTATACATATTATGGTAATCTGACCTTCAGTGGCGTTAACATTGTGCCGGTTGTGTGTGTACAGGCCTGGTTTGTTGAACATTAGCGACTCGGCTACCCAGCCCTGGCTAGCGGACACATGGCCCAACAGCTGCTCCAACCAGAACGACTGCAGCATCAACTGCTGCACCGCGAGCAACGGCAACAGCGACAGCAACCTGGCCACCTACAGTCGCCCTGGTGAGTCAGTGCTGAACAGGAAGGTGTGTGTGTGTGTGTGTGTGTGTGTGTGTGCGTGCGTGCGTGCGTGCGTGCGTGTTGAAGGTTAAAGCAGGGCTGTTTTAGACAGAAAATAAAAGGTAGCCCTGGCCCGGCCCCTTTGGGGTCTGCTCTGCCAGCTAATCAAATTTGCCAGCTGATTTCCATACTGTTGTTGTAGCGTCTAAATGCAATTTCCCCTAAGTGCTTCCTTATTTAGGAACCCGGGAGCAGTTACAGAGGTCAAAGAGAGAGAGAGAGAGAGAGAGTGAGTGAGTGAGTGAGTGAGTGTGTGGTGCGTGTACTTACTGTATATCCGAGAGGGATGGTGATGGAGGAAAAATAAGTTATATATAAAAAGGCAGAGTGTGCAGAAACAGTGATGAAGCCCTTCCAGGTGATTTTTTTTGCAAGTGTCAGCAAGAGCTGGGTGAAAATAATAGCAAAAAGAGAAACAAGCTTTAGATGGAAAACTTGCTAAATGTGTAATGGTGTAAGGAGAGTGAAGTTGATTTGAGACAGTGGGATTGTAAAGAAATGGCATATTCAGGTTCTGAAGTAATAAGCATCATTAATGTACAAGCAATCACAATATATTAGGGGTGTGAATTTCCATCTTTCCGAATAATATGATAGTCATCTCAATACACAGTGTCACAAAACCATTAATGATTCAATACATTTCAATTTACACCTGATCAGTTGTGAATAAAATGTGATTTGATTCGATTCAGGCTCGATGAATCAGTTCGGTTAAACTGAAGTTTTCTGACAAAGTCTTCAGGGCAGTGGAGTTTATGCTTTGCTTTGTTTCTCGGTAACATGACAAGCTGAGTTTTGTGTCTTATCAACCTCAAGAGTGAGGCTGGTGAGGGAACGCCTGTTTGTAGCTGCTATAACGTAAGTGAGAACTTGTTTCAGAACATAAAATGTAACTATAAACGGATGAAAAATATGACGTCCATTCTATAATAAAGAAATAATATAAGAGGAATAAAACATTTAGGGATGTGCTGTCAAAGGAAAATGTTCCACAACATTAAATGTAGCTATAAACAGTTAAATAAAAAGTACGAGGTCTCGTTCTTTATTCCCACCACTCTGTCTCTTCCAGTGTGTGCACAAACTGAAGAGTGTGTATGAATCTTTGACAAGTATTAGTTTTTAACCATTTTCTAATTTGATTTCGAAGCTGGCTCTTGGCAGACGTATCGAAGCAGTTTCTCTTTACGCCCCTATAATATATTTTACATTGAATATTTGTAGTAAAGTTCACAACAGATAGAAATGGGTGATTTAAATGGTTGTCCATGGAGCTTGGGCTTCACTTGTAGGCTGATGTGGATTTAGATTTCGGCTCAAATGAGACAGATGGCAAGAAAAAATAAAAGGCTTAGAAATGTTTCCGGTGTGAGTTGAATTGCTGAAATGCTAGACAGCGGTGACAAACGTTGGTTAAATGATGCTGAAACATTCCTCTTTTTGTACCACATGCACAAGCACGCCATTTAACGGGCTATGTTTTCACAGACACAGTTTAGACCAGGTATTAAAACCCAAAAAGCGCCTCACTGCACGCCTAATCTGCTCCTTTTATGAGGTGTGTGTTTTACTGCTAACTCAAGCTTTTATCCGAATCACCTTTTTTAAAAGGGAGGAAGGATAAATGCCATGGCCACTCACAGCATGACAGCGTGAAAGCTTGCCAGCCTCTCGCCTGGCACACCTAAAGCACTAAAACCTTTAGGAAATTAACTGGCTCTGAGACATCTCCCGAAAAGGCCACTTGGTAGGTCTCGTTGTGCAAGGACCGACTTCTTTACGCACGTCTACTTTTGAAGTGCTGCAATATCCCTCGTCCTGACAGAAACGAGAGCCGATCTCAAAATCCAACCGACGGCAGCCGTGTGGTATTTACCGCTGAGCTCCGAGCTCTGATCTTGAGCAGGATTTGAATATTTTATGAGCGAGGGGAAAATTGGATCCGCCAAAGGGTTTTTTTATTTTTATTTTTTTACAGTGTTGCTCCTTTCCGGAAGGTTTTGATTTGGATGGGGTGCAACACGCGGCTTGATGAGGAGAGCTGTCTCCTTGAGAAAGGCACAGTTTCAGATAGCGCATTTGGCACGGCTTATAAGGAAGCGGATGAGCTAAAGCACCACGATGAAAAGAATTAAATAGCAGCTGCAAAGTTTTTAAATCTTTGCAGATGTGATGGTTTGGAGGTTCCTGGCAAGTTCAGAAATATTGTCCCAGCATCAACAGGTCTCATCTAAAGCAGCCTTAACTGCTGAACATGTCGTAGCTAAGAATTCTTAGAGAGGATTTTACACACTTTAAACCTACCAGCGTTATCAGTTCCCACAGTAACTGTAGCCATTTTTAAGAAGACCAAACCCTTCAATCATTAAATCATTCTTCTGTCTAAAGGTCTGCTTAGTGTAAATATCACAGACCGGATATACTAAGTAATGTTTGAGCAGTCTAAGATCTGACTTCGTGTCTGTTGCCAGCTAGGCAAACAGCAAAGTTTGGTGTAACAGTCTTAAATTTATGCCTTTAGTATATTATGTAAAGTGTAGAAGTATAAAGCACACCCTCTGGTCTCAATTCCCAATCATTTCTTGTTAGACCAAACTACCTGCTAGTCACTACGCCACCCTGGCTAGCATCTCAGTAGTCTCTCGTATCCAAAACCAAATCCTGACACATTGCTACGTTAAGTTGAAATCTTAAGGCCCTGTTAGACAGATCTCTTCCCCTCTCCGCTCATCCAGCCGACTGCATCGCTAACTACAGTCAGATGGACAGCAAACCCAGCAACCTCCTGGTGCCGGATTCATCCGTCTACGGAGACGTTGACCTCTCCAACAAGATCAACGAGATGAAAACGTTCAACAGCCCCAACGTGAAGGACGGGCGATTGGTGGGGCCTGCGGGCCAGCCCACGCCTTACGCCACCACCCAGCTCATTCAGTCCAGCCTGGGCACCAACCACATGGGCAGCTCTGACCTCAACGAGAAACAGAACTGGAAGGGCAGCCAGGGGACACCTCAGAAACAGGAAGTGACCTCACAGCTGCAGTACAGCATCATGGAACAGAACAAGCTGAACAAGGGTGAGTTTGGTGTAAGGGGAGTAGAGGGGTGGGGAGGGGCGGAAAAGAGACACCCGTCCTCCACGAAAGGCCTTCATGCTATCAGTCCAGAGCTTCATTATCTGTGATTGACATGTGCAGTCGAACGCTAACTGCTTTGTTCATGAGTCACTTTCCCATTATTTTTATTCTGTATGTCAAGAGCGTCTTTCAAGAAAAAAAAACATTCTTCAGCCTTTCAAACACCTTCATTTACTGCCAATTACACTTTTTTCCACTTTTCACCTTCTTTTATTATCTTTTTGCTTCTTCCCTCTATAGTTACATGTAAGACTAATCCAAGCTTGGCTTTCACAGTTTCTCTTCATTTGTTTTTCATGGTCGTAAAAATATGAGCTCGCTCTGGGGTATTAGCTGTCTTTCCAATGGTGTAGTCATAGTGTTAAGATTACCATCCAAACACAATGGTGTAATTTAACCTAAAATGTTTTTATGGGTCCTTGGAGGATGGCAGATTAGGTAAATTTGAACGGACAAACTAAACGTTTTTGCTTTTGATGATAATGCTTTTGATTTTGCATGGAGCTAACAGCATGCACTAATTCTGTCACTTTATGACCTTGCTTCTGCAGGTCATACTGTATGATATGTTTGCACATACTGTAGGTATATAGTCACGTATTTAAGAATCCTTTGTTTTCACACAAAGGAGAACCTAGACACAACCCTGAGCACAACCTCTATAGTGATGTTGACATGCTGTGTTAATAATGCAATGGTGTCAATATACGTGCCTAGAAAATGAAAATAATCCAAAATGAATACAAAGTAAACTAAGACTGTTTACACTTGGTTTTAAAATGCATCTTGGGCGATCGGATCACAAGTGGACAGCGCTAAATATGCTCAAGTGTAAACGACCACCAAGACGCATTCACTCAAACCACTTGGTCTGGGAGGCATTTGACCACGTTTTGTAGTGCAAACGCTAACGCGTCCCGATGTGTTCCTAACAAGGATGTAACGGAAAATACGTTATCAATGCAGGACGTGGTGGTTGTTTTGGTGTCAGCATGTTAACGCTCGAAAAAATGGAGAGGAGCACTGAGGTACATGGTTGGAGTGCAAGAAAATAATGAAGGTATGTTGCAGGTTTACCGTTTTTAACATAACTGTTCCAGGGACTTTTGACCTTCTAGCAGAAGTGACATAGGCAGTAACAAAATATGGACACAAGTGGTGAACTGGACACCTTGGAAACGCATGATAGAGTAGCCACAGGTGTAAACAGCAATGTCTTGGCTGTCCGCTTGTGACCCAATCACCCATGATGCATTTTAAAACCAAGCGTAAACAGGGTCAGAATTCAATTTCGAATTGACCGGGGATCAAGTGAAGTGTATCATCTGTTTAATCGTTTGAACATATAAGAATAATGACCACTTTCAAATCTGGTTCCTTTCACAATTGTGCAAGGAAAGTTAAACATTTTAAACAACAGAACATGAAAGTCAAGGGCAAAGTTGGATTTGGAGGACGTGTCCAAAAAAATGTTGGAAGTAATTCCTTTTTATACCATCTTTAAAATTTAGTGTATGTTTCGCTGATATGGATCCAAACAAGCCATTAAATACTTACCAAAAACTTGCTGAAACTAGTATTAGCTACAATTGGTACACTTATCACCAGATGTGGTTTGGGTTACTTTAGGATGCATGTAAACAGTTCATTCAGAATCTACATCAGAATGAATTTATTCAGACTGACCAAAATCTTTGTTTGTAAGCACAAACACTAATTATGTTATGCTTCATGTTAAGCCTCAGACCACTACAGAAGCGGAGACAGCACCATGCCAGCCACCATCCCGTATAACCAAGCGCTTGATCCCAATCCCACCGCCGGCTCCTACAGCGGCTCCGACCGAGGCAGCAGCACATCCGGTAAGAGACTCGGGCACACACAAGCGAAGGCACATACAAACTGGATTTTCTACAACTAAATGATTTTGTAGGGACACCTGTGTGTCTCCAGATGAGGTTACTTACAGCTCAGGGACTCAGATGGAACATTTTGTTCTACTATCATTGTTCACAATAAAACCAAACGCAGTCATCAGTGTATATTGTGAAGTTGTTGATTTGGTATTAACTTCCTCATGAGTTGTTCAAATTTTTCAATTTGTCCATGGGTACGTTTAGTTATCTAGCTAGGTTTCTATTAGTACATGCATATATGATGTTTCTTTTGGCTTATGTCAATGTTTTTTTAAGTATTGTTAGTTATATTTATTTATCTACCTTCTCACATGCTATAATCTTTCTATCATGCTACTGAAACCCTTTCATTTCCCCATGAGGGATTCATAAAAGTTTATCTTATTGGCTCAGATAAAAATGATATAGAAGTGATGGCAGATAGAGGCTGGGCAATATGATATCATGATAAATTATACAATACATTGTGCTGGTGTTGCGACCTAGATATATTTTAAACATTATACATTTCATGGAGCTGGAACAGATAAAGTAGTCAAATGAAAATACATTTTAATTTTATTGTAATTCCATTATTCAAATATTCTGTATTATTTTGCTTTATTTTATTGCCAAGCGATTATAGTTCGCTGTATGTTGTTATCAGTCTGCGCTGAAAAAAAGAAAGTAGAGCTGCGCTGAATGGACATGTGGTGTTATATGTGCGTTCCGGTTGCTTCATGACAAACAAAAGAAAAATAAATAAATACAGAACTGGGAAGAATAAAGTTGCCAAAAGGAAGAAGGAGTTATGTCTGATTGAGAGTGCAACACTGAAATGTTGTGTGTATTGTCGGCATGTAACGATTCACCCGATTCACGATTTGATTCGCGATATTTATGAAAAAATATTAAATAAAGAAAATGTTATTACCAAAGAAAATGCAACATTTATTTTCCTATTCTTGATCAACTTAAATATTCATTTTGTTGAAGTAAAATATAATAGCCTATTAACTAAACTATTCCTTTTATTAAAAATGAAAAAAATTAATAACAAATAGGCCTTTTCTTAATAAA
>JAOTRR010000056.1:26656065-26670418 GCA_028570945.1 Gogo arcuatus
TATCTATCTATCTATCTATCTATCTATCTATCTATCTATCTATCTATCTATCAAATTCAAGTTAAGTAAAAATTTTGGCTCCTCAAGCTGCACTACAAAGGCTGATATTTAGAGCTATTTTCCCTCCCAGAATAATTAGTGCGTCCTGCCTTTCCTAACACTCAGCTCCTACACGCTGCACTAATACACATCATAAAGCCAATGCTCATTAAAAGAATTTGTCAGTGCACAGCCCAGAGGACATAACAGTTTTAATCTGAAGCCGTTAAAGACACGACTGAGATTTACAGTGCAGAAGAGTCCTCATTTGCCAGATAGCCTATTAAGCTAGATGGCTCTCTGAGATGGAAATTAATGGGGTTGAAAGGCAAGCACACCTCTCAAGCAAGAGACTTAAGTGCTAAAACCACCCTGATGTTTCTGAGAGCTACTCAGACACCCACAGGATGGGCTCATGACATTACATGGGTTTCCATTCAAACGTTACGCAATTTTAAAACAAATCTTGCCAAAAAAAGCAAAGACTACAATATCTAAAGTGCATGGCTGTTATAACTCTGACTTATTCTGACTCTGACCAAGAGTGCCAATAATTCTGGAGACAACTGTATCTGTATTTTAATAAAGATAAAAGAGGAGGTTTCTTGGTCAGTCCTACCCTCCTCCTTCATGGTGCTCAGTGCTGTAGTGCTCCAGCTCTGTGCCTGGTAGAGGATGGATAGGAGGAGGTGGTAACGGGACATTTGCCCAGTTGGAGCCGTTGGTCTTCGTGGGTTTGGCTCCTACTTTGGTCTTTTTCTTCTTCCCTCCTTTTCCACCTAAAAAAAAAACAAAATGGAAAAATAAAACACGATTAAATGATCTGCATGTGCTTGTCCTCTTTCAGAGCTTCACAAGCTTCTCCAATTCCCAGGGCTAATTCAAATTTCAGCATCTCGTAACACCTGAAATATTTTTTTCCCCTTTCAGTTTATCTCACTCAGAGTTTATCTACACTTCAAGGCACCAGCATTCTGTCACAACAGCACTCCTGAGGCTTGGGCATGAAAAAACTCAGAGGTTTATAAAGAATAGACAGGTGGAGAGGCACAGAGACAAACGGCTGCACAGCATCCTGTCCTCCTCTCCTCTGTCAATACCTCCCATGAAAGAAGGGTGAAATATGGCTGCCTTCTGCACATCAGCTTGGGCTGGAGCTCTAATGGAAGTCTGTGGCAGTTTATTTCATTTCTGCTGCCTTCAAAACATGACGAGACCAAGCAGAAAGAAAAGCGAGTGCAGCACAGAGACTGACAAACAACTCCACTTTTAAGATATTGCTCATAATTATGTTCATAATTTGCAAGTTAGTACATTGTTTATGTATTCATGTTAATGAGAAGCCACAAAGCCTAAACTCCTGTCTTAAAGATGCCAGAAAACTTAAAGTTACAGCTTTACCTCTGACACTGGAGACTCCTTCCATAAATCTGAAATAAAAGTGTTAAGAAGGTGTTCAGTTCTAACTCGAATTGAAAATAATTTTTGTATATAGGTGACCATCTTCGACTGAAAGGTTTCACCTGAACCAGTGTGGAGCTTAGAAACACTATTTAAATAAATAAAGGATAATAAAAACAGCAACATGAGGTACAACCTGTCCACCATTTTGTGAATGCACCATTTTGTGTGTAAAGTAGAAGTAACGTACTGTATATAGTAAAAGCTCAACTGCTCAGCTTACACTGCAGATTCAATCGTTGTTCAAGACTCCAGGGCCAAGTGTAAAAATGTTCAAAATATTACTCTAGTTGAGCTCTAATAAAAAGGGGACTGAAGCTATTAGAGCTGACTGTGTATTCGTTAATACGTGATCTAAGCTGAGCTCCAGATTGGTATTTATATCCTATACATGGTCATGTGACTACAATTGAAAAATTGGCTTCATAATTTTTCCAATTATTTTTTCAGCTAGTCAGGAAACCAAGAAAACTTCAGAGTAAATGATTTTTTAGATGAATGCTTGTACTACAAGTTCTTGTGTTTTGAAACAGCAATGACAAATTGTTTCATTAAAACGTCGTTAAAATAATGAAATAATGTCCTGGTCATTTCAAGACAGATGTACGTCTTCACAGTAATGACACAAACGCAAATGTGAACCATCAAGGCAGAAATATCAGACCTGAGAAATACAGCTTGTAATGTGAAAGTCTGGACATCTGGCCTTGGAGCTGCAGAGGTGGCAGGGTTGATTAAGCGAAATGATTAACGAGTTGCACATGACCGCTTAACTCTGCATGTTTCTCCTCACGTGGCTTTAGTCGAGCGTAAAATAGCTTTCCCTGATGTAGCCAAATCCAAAAACAGCCCGTGCACGGTGCTGTAATCTGTCATCTTCTGCCTTTCGTCTTTCGAGCGATCTATATTTGCTCTCAGTGGCTAAAAACATTTGCTTTTGGGCAGCGCTGCACGCTGCGGTTTGCACCCAGACATTTCATACTATGCCAGAATGCTGGCTAAAAATTAACTCCTCAAAAAAAATATCTTCAATGAATCTTTAATGCTTTTGATTTTCCGTTCAAAAACCTGAAATGTTTTTGGAAGTCATTCCATGATGATGGGCCGCTTACCGTATTCAGATCTCACCAGGAGTTTAAAATACTCCAGTAATTGTTCTTTATTTTTGTTCAGTATTATTTCCTCATGTTTATACTTAAGTATTATTGAAATCAAAAACTCGTACTTACATTTCCAAGGATAAATTTTACCTTTTCCTTCTTACATTTTTATTTAGACCTTCAAAGTACTCAAAATAATCTCTTCTTCTTTCATTTCGCCAATGACTATACGCTATACATCAATCGAACGAGCTCTGGCACAATTTATTGACAATTCAGTTTCAGGAATCTTATCAAGAAAAAGACTATCAATAATTATGACAGTTCGTCATTTGCGGTGACTTTCTAGTGCTACACAATGACATAATGTCGTTAGCGCTATAGCTGTCCATGAGCATTTAAACATGGATAAGCGACGGTGTTGATCTTGAGGATGAACTTATTGGCCCAACTTTAAAGACTCGTGTAAAACGAGGCATCTCCTTTACCACCCTGAAAGGCATAAACTCCATCTAAAAGCATGCTGAATTAGCACTAACTTGCTAACATTAACTAGTTATACAGTATTTGATTAAGTTAGCATGTTTTCTTTGATAATGCTAGGTTAGATTAGCATTGATTCCTGTAGCTATAATGTAACTGGATAGGCAGCAAGTCAAATTCTTGCTAAAGGGAAATATCATTTTATTGATGCATGATGTTTCATGAGAAAACTACATAGCATTAGTCATACACACTAATGGCTCCACTCTTCTGGGAAGGCTTTCCACTAGATTTTGGGGCGTGGCTGTAGGGATTTGTGCTCATTCAGCTACATGAGTATTACTGAGATCAGGTACTGATGTTGGGTTGTTGAGGAGGCTCCAGTTCCAGTTCATCCCAAAGTGTTCAGTGGGGTTGAGTTCAGTCTTTGCAGGACACTCGGGTTCTTCCACTCCAACCTTCACACCGTGTCTTCATGGAGGCACTGTGATGCTGGAACAGGTTTGGGTCTCTTAGTTCCAGTGAAGGGAAACTGTAACGCTACAGCATATAGAGACATTCTATACAAATGTGTGCTTCCAGCTTTGTGGCAACAGTTTGCAGAAGAACCGGATATGAACGAGTGTGATGGTCAGGTGTCCACATACTTTTGTGCATATAGTGTATGATTTTGAGTTTTGTTTAAGTACATTTTCTGGGTACTTTTTCCACAAAGGAGAAAGGAACAGAAAGAGAGAAAGAGATAAAAAGCAGAGCAGGTAAAATCAGATTTATCATGTAGTGATGTGATGTTTGTGTTGCGCTCTATTAGAGAGTGACGCCGTCCGAGAGAGCGGAGTTCCTCGTTGATGGAGCACTATTGTTCCACAGGCGTTCAGGGTTGAGTCGGAGGTGTCAAACGAAGATGAATAAAGCATTCCAGTAATAAAAAAAATAGCAACAGGCCGGAGGCGCTAGTGACCGTGGCGGAAGAGGAGTGGGGGAAGTAATTGAGTTTCCTAATCGTTCCTCTGGGCGACACTTCGGCTTTGGCCAATAAATGGAGAGATGGCATGATCGCTCAATCACTGCCTCACTTCCTCTGTCCGTCTCTCTGTCTCTCTCTCTCTCTCTCTTTCTGGTGAACATCAATATTGCAAACAGCACACTGCTGAGGAGCTTGGTCCGGTCCTGAAATTACAGCCGATGCTGGCAGGAAGCGAATTAACCAAGAAGCCTTCGATGCCAAACACCAGGCTATGACTCAAAGGGCTGTTCTTGGAAATGAAGGACAGATCTTTAGTTTGGCATAAGTGCGCAGTTGAGTTTTATTAGCTGAGCTGAACTGAGATGGAAGCACTCAGGAGCGATGTGTCAAAACACAACAGCGCTGTGAAAGACTTCATTTGTGAGTCAGACGCGTTTTAACGGAGAATTTCATGCATTTCAACAAAGCAGGACTAAGAGCCACGTATTCATCCATCTGCTCTATTCAACAGCTCTGACATCTGAGTTTTCACCTCTCCTTTATTTCCCTGGCTTTCTCTGTCACCGCTTTCTCTCCTTTTTCTTTAAACAGTCCGTGACTCATGCGTTCAAATCCGTGGCCTACTTACTGAGTTTCCTGTATTTAGAAAAAAAACTTTTTTGTGTGTTTTTGTGATTTGTTTAGCTAAAATAAGGGCAAAATAAAGTAGCTGAGATGCTAAGCTTTTCTTTCTAAGCTCCCTTCTAGGTTTCAGGTACTAACTAGGGCAGAAACTCCAAAATACTGGGTAATTACTTGAGGTAAAAAAAAGATGTTTTAACTTTTCAGACTAGCAAATTTATACTACTTTGGATTAATGTTGGATAAGAAGGTTGGGGTTAGTTTTTGCAGATGTTTTTCCCCCCCCCATTCATATTAACGTGAATGAAATTCAGCCACAGTGCCACACTTTGCTCAGATGTGTATGTTTTTCTTTGGGGCCCAGCACCAAAGTGAAAAAAATACTGTATCAAATTTATGTTTTATCCAATTACATCTATTTACTTGAATTATTTAGCTGAAAGCAGCTCATCAGACCAGAGACTAGCTACTAGGCTAGAGATTAGCTCTGAAAGGAATGAGTTTTCACAGATTATCATAGATTTCACCTCTCCAGCCTGATTAGTGAAGTGACGACATGGCTTGCACAAAAAAAAGTCATGTAAAGACAAAAAGCTTTCAAAAACTGGTCTGTGATTTGCGGTAACCTGACGCACGAGTACAAAACAAAACATCAACACTTTAAACTTATGGGTCTTATTTATAGCTATGAACTAATCATTAAACAATGCAAATAAAAGACCATAGCAGCAAATAGAAATAGCTTGAATGTATTCAGATGTATCTATAAAATTACAATAAACCACATATAAGATTATTAAACCGATTTCTGGATATTTTTTACTCATTTCAAGCCTGCAACAGTATTGTTCTATTGGCAGCTCATTTTAAGCATTTTTTGTTTAGTAAGAAGCAAAATAATCTGCCAGTAAAATAATAGAATTAGATTTAGAGCTTGAAATGAGCAGAAATGTTTACAAATAGAATTTTATAAGTTTAATAATCTTATATATGATTTATTGTAATCTTATAATCAGAAACACTTGGTAAATTTGACTCTATTCAAGATATTTTCACTTGCCAAGGTAACTCTTGTCGCCATTCGGACATGTCCATCAGCCACACCATCCAGACCTTTGTTAGGAAGGAATTTTAAGAAACTGGACCTGGAATGTTTAGTTGGATCCCCCTGGATACATTTTGTACTGAGACCAGGTTGGATGATGGATAGGTGTTCAGCAGAGCTGTATCCAAGACCACCTTTGTTGAGTCTGGGACAAGTCCAAGGCCAGGACCAGTTGAGACCGAGTCAAGACTGAGTCCGAAGATGTTCGGGTCTAAGTCAAGCCCGAGTCCAAATGAAAGAGATGGAAGCAAGACATATATTTTTAAAATGCAGCTGGACTCACTCGAGACCAACTAGAATTTTTGGTGAGACCAATGGCCAAGAACGAGACAAGTCTGTGATAATAATAAAAAAAGTCCCGAGTCTGGACTTGTGTACTACAGCCCTGATACTCAGCAGGTACAAACTCTAAAGAACTGGTTGGTTATTTCAGTGTAAACAACAACAACAACAACAACAAAGATGGGACAGAGACATTTTCACTGAAATGCCGTTAAGATCAAGAAGGCAACATATATCCATGCAGTACCATGCTTATCAAAATGTAATCTGCCTTCACGACAGATCTGCAATTTAAATTTTATTCAGTATCCGTTTGTACAGCCGCAAAACTCCTAATTATATAATGAAGCAAAAGGAAAATGTCCTGGGACAAACTGATTAAGCAGACAGAGGAGTTTTCTGCTTTGTGGTTTCTCCATAACATATAACATAACATAACATATAACATAACATATAACATAACATAACATAACATAACGTAACATAACAACATAACATGCCTCGTTAACCTCAAATGAGAGAAAAATGAGAGAGTTGTTGGCAACTTATTGTGGTATAAGAGGAATAACACACTTTGGGACATCCTGTTATAGGGGAATAATCAACTTTTGGTTGTGGATCCTCTCACACTGTGCCAAAACTCCCCCAAGAATCTGGAGCTATCTTTTTAAATTCTTGCAAGAATCTGGATCATATCTGGAGGTTTTTTTGACAATGCCGTGATTGGCTAGAACCCAACATGGATTTCATAATATATAGATCATAGTTTGAAAGATCCAGGCAAAACCATCTCTGGATCCTGGGGTATTTTGCGCAGTATCAAGGTTTCTTCCTCGTGTGGTTTCAGGGAGTTTTCCTCGCCATTATCGTTACGATCTAGATCTACAAATAAAACTGGATTGAACTTACCCGCTTAATACTGAGAATTTTTCTTTAAAAAAGGGAAATGGTTACCTATAAGATCACCGAGAACAATTACTTCTCTTACAAAATATTCATCATTTTTTTCAGCCTCGGAGATTTGGCCTACATCTGACATCATTCTGGTCTGCAGTGCCTTTCTTATCGAAATGTCTGCAATTAAAATTTCATTCGTTACGAGTTTGTAGAGCCACATATCTCCTAATTATTTGAGATAGCAAGGTAAAAATGTCCCGTGGCGAACAAATCGAGCGCATGTGTTAGCTCGGGAAACAATCAAGAGCAACTTGCCCTATGGCCTCGCTCTTTGTAAATGCAAATGCATGCCTCAGCTATCCTCTCAATCTTGTAGTTTTCAACCCAGTAGCTCTCTCTCTCTCTCTCTCTCTCCCCCATCTGAAGCTGAAACAGGGGGAAGAGATATCTTCCTTCTCTGCTCAGACGTCCACAGTAAATGGACCAAATTGGTTCTCCTGCGGCGCAAGTGCTTTCAATAACGCTGCGTGTAACGATATACAGCACTGTGTTTTCTGATTCCTTTCCATCTAATTTCATAGAAGGGCATTTATCTTGGCAATACCACCAAGGCACAAGATAATATCATCATGTACCGTGAAATGATGCCTGTTGTTACAAATGTTCAGATCTGTTTAGACAACAGTCATTCACAATCTTTCATGAATCTGTCATTTAGGCTCACATTCGACAATATTTAGATTTTTTTATGTACTAACAAAAATAAATGCACTCCTTTCACTTAAGTGGCTGGAATATTTTTCGTTTAAAATCAATCAGGGTGTATTCTACAATTTCACGATATTTAATCTTTGTGATGATTAATATTTCTGGCTTGTGGTTTCACTAAAAGAGAGAACGAGCCAGACAGAGGAAGATGAAAATGAGATGTCCTCTCTGATTCTATAAACGATGGTAATAATAATTCACTACATGAGTTTTATTGTCAGGAGTGAGCAGTGGAGGATGAAAGAGCTGGGAATGAGAGTCGGATTGAATGTAGCGTGTATACGTGTTTCAGATAGCTTTTAAAATGTATAAAACTACTGCTGCGCTCCTGAATTCTGGATTCTGATTGGTCAGAAGGCGTTGATTATTGTGCTTATAGTAACAACTCACGCAGAGATAATGTACATAAATCTGTTACAGGAAACAAAGTGAAATTGTTGATATGGGGTGCGTTCGAAACAGGGAAATACTGCCTCAGGAGGATGTTGTTTAACAAGACCATGAGGCATCGAGGATCATTTGAAACTGATTGAACTCTCATTTCCTGTCTCTAAGATGCCGTCAAACTGCCTCCAGCTGAAGGCAGCATCGAGGATACATCGATGCTGCCTATTACCCATAAATCTGTGCGGCAGCTTCCTCAAGCAACGGAAAAAGATGGTGGAATAAACTTCACAGAAAAGTGATTTTGTATACAAATATATAGGTTTTTGGGCTTTTTTCGCTTAGATTCTTTGAAAAGTTACCAAGAAATAAACCTTGTACTATCTTATAACCCTGTAACTGTAACCAAATATATTTATTTGATATGATTTGTGTGGCATCTGTTAGCCAACTATCTACTCTTGGGTTTAGTTACACGACGTCCTGACGTCACACGTTACCGTAAACGCTTTCCTAAAAGCATCGTTCGAAACAAACGTCCTTAGAAGATGCCTTCAGTCAAAAATCCTGCCTTATGAGACACACTTACACTTCCTTGGTCCTCAGATTACTAACTCGATCTTTAAATACTGTCCACACCACCAACTTCAGTTCATTGCGAAGTCTTGCCACTCGTTTACCCTTAATCCTTTTCCTCTGTAACATCATGTGTCCCTACGTGTTTAGTTTCCTGATATGTACTGAATGTTTTCCAAAGTTGTCTCTCGATTCTGGTTTCATTTTGCCCTTTGGATTTATCTGCCTCGGAGGTTTTTGAACAAAACCTTCATCTGTGCCTGAAATAAAAAACGTTTTTGATTCCCTCCAAAAATATTAAGACGCTCGTAAAGGTTAAAGGAAAAAAAATCGTTCCACCTGCTCCAAATGGAGTCTATCAGCCAAGACGAGACTCTTTTGGTGACTGACATTTCATGACGTTAGTATTATAAGGTTCTCTCCGGGTGAAGAACGACTTAATAATACTAAGGTCATGATTTGATTCTATGCTAATGCTGCTAGCATGTAATAGAAGACTGTGTCTCATGCTAAATGACAAAGATGTGATTTAGGACATCGTAGGACTTGTATTAGTGTCTGAGTCAGACAAATTCCCCTCGCTGTTTAGCGACTTCAGGACAAATCCAAAGAGAAGCAGTGTGCATGGTGCAGGAGCATCATTAGAGAAAGCAGACATCAGTGTTAATACAGATTTTCCTCAGCGCTCGATTCAGTGACGCATGCAGACACTTTATCCATCAATGCATTGATTAATGACTCATTTGAACAGTTAGTTAATCAATAAATCACACAGCCAGTTGGTAAATGTCACTTTTTTCTTCTCAGTTTATCTTCTGAAAGCCTTTCTTGTGTTACTCTATCAGTCGCATCACTGTTTTCTTTTTCCCCGAAGCACTTCACAGTGAATATTTATTAATGGAGGAATATGTTTTCAGCCCTAAACTCCTTCCCCAGAACAGTAAGAGCACAAACGTTATTGCTCTATACGTGTTTTTAAATCGAGAGTAAAAATCTATCCAGGCTCAGTCATAGCTCCTATTCCATTTTATACCATTTAGAGTAACTCGCAGATTTATAATTACATCATCATTAATCTGCTTTATCTCCTTCCTTCCTTCCTTCCTTCCTTCCTTCCTTCCTTCCTTGTGTACTCACCTACTTCCTTTTTCTTCCTTAATCTCTATCTTCCTTCTTCCCTTCATTCCTTTGCATTCTGTCCTTCTTTTTCTTCTTCCTTCCTTATTTAATGACGTACCTATCTTTTCCTTCTTAATCCCTTCCTTTCCTCTTTACCCTTTTCCACACTTACATACTTTTTCCTCTTCCTTCCTTATTTCCTTCTCCTATTCTTTCTTACCCATTTCCTTCCTTCCTTCTTTACTCATTTACTCACTCATTTCCTTCCTTTCTTTCTAATATCAGTCCTTTCTAATGTACTTAAGTACATCAGGCACTCACTCACTCACTCACTCACTTTCCCTTCCTCCCTGCGATGTTAAAGTGAAGGTAAGCTCTCCAGCAGCCTCCTGCAGTGACAGTGTGTTCGACTGAGAGTGAGAAGCAGGGAGGAGCTGCAGTAAAGGGAGGAGATGATGGAGATAATGGAGCAGTTAGGATGGAGCTGGAGGAAGGAGGTGAATGTGGTGGCTGTGGATCCCGAACCAGTGAGATACCAACCTGATAGACTGCCGCTCCGCTCTGAGCTATTGTGAGAACTGGTGCTGCTGAAATCCTGTGATTGGTTGTGCGGCATTCTATTACACAATCCATCAGCCAATCGGTAGTCGGGAATGAAAAGGAGTGCTAGTGGGGTCGAAGGTCAAAAACAGTGGCGTCAGGTGAGAGACAAGACAAGCACAAGCGCATGCAGAACGTGCAGTTAGAGCGACAGCCTCGTGACCCACACCCACACACACCCACCCACACACACACACACAAACACACACCAGTACAACACACCAGTACACAACACTCTACACTTTTAAACTACTTTAAAACTCTGTCTAGACTTTCTATAAAATAATGAATTTCATAAGACAAATTCATGAAACACTTAGATATCTGATGCACACTAATGTATTAGATTTGTGCACATTCCAAACTGAAACGAAGATCTGGATTAAATAAACAACAAAATTTCATTACGCACAAAAAAAGGAAATGTTCCACAAAGAAAACATCATGTAATTATTTAAATTAAAAAAAATTAAATATGTATATAGTATTAAATATGCTAACGATAATATACTAACATCTTTCATCATCATTTATGAAACCTTTGTACAGTTCTTACACCTATTTATTTATTTATTTATTTATATTTTATTATTTTATTTATTATTGTTTGTTTGTATATTATTCATGCTTTTTATTTTAAATTTATTTTAAACAGAATTGCACCAACAAACATACCACTTTAACCTGGATTAAATCAAAGATTGTATGTTAACAAACTTTAAAACATTTTAAAATAAATACTCAGCATTACATTCCAACCATAATGTAATCTTGGGGCGAGCTTCACGGTAAACTGAAGAAACAAAAGTATCAAATGTCTGACTTACAAGTCCAATCCGATTCAATCCCAGGTATTTAAGGCTTTAATTAGAGGTTAAGGTTGTAATAGTGTGTTTAAAATGAAGTGGTGCAACACAAACCCTCGATGTTGTTATTATTGTTGTTGTTGTTGTTGTGTGTTTATTGTATTTCCTGCTCGAAAGCACCCATGTTGACTCAAGGCAGCCGGTTAATTAGCTTAGCTTAATTAGAAGAGTTGTGTTCAAGAAGGAAAATATAAAATGTATAATATAAAATAATATACGTAGGACAGCGCTTCTGGGGTACTAGAGATGGGACCTAGTGATTTACTGATCTAGTGAATAAAGGACAAGAAAAAAAATGCTTTACTGTAATTGAAAGCAGTTTCCTCCACAATGGATTTCTAAATGTTAGCAGCTAAACTTGAAATTGGAGGTAATCTCCAGAGAGAAAAATTGGCCTCATTTCAGAAATTGGCCTCATTACACCAAGCCAAGCTGATTACACACAACACACACACACACCTCCACACACACACATATATATATATATATATATATCTCAACCCAAAACCGAACACGCTAACACACTCAGCGCTCTCTCCACCACTCACTGTTGTTGCAGGAGTTCTTATCAGGCAGCGAGTAGCCCAGGTTGGTCATTTCCTGTTTGGCCTGCAGTGAGCTCTTCCACTGGGCGTCGGGCAAATCCACCGCCAGCTCGTGGATGCTGTTGGAGTGGAGGATCTGCGTGGTGGCGTAGGGAGTGGCCTGCGACGCCGGGCTCGCGCTGCCAAATCCTGCCTTAGTGGTGAAGTCGATGCTGCTGTAGATGGCGCCGTCAGACATCATGGTGCCTGTTTTATCCGTCTGACCCGCAGGCATGACATCTGGAACACACAGAGACAGAGAGACAGAGGGATGAAATGATAATAAAGAAAGGACAATAAGATGCCGGAAGGGTTGTGGCTCCAGATGTCACAATATACAGTAACACTTTACTGTAGGGCAGTGTTCATAGGGCTACATAAAACCTGCATAAGCCCTTTATAACAAGTGACTAGTTACTTTAGCCCTTTATGACAAGTAATGAGAATAAATAGATGTAAAATAGGCAGTCGGATGTGTGATTTCGTATTTCACTGTATAAGGCAACACTTTAATTAATGACAGTGTTTATAGGGCGACATAACACCTATATAAGGCCTTTATGACAAGTGACTAGTCTTTAAAAACAAGTAATGAGAATAAACAGATATGAAATACCTGTCAGATGTGTGATTTCATATTTCACTGTATAAGGCAACGCTTTAATTAATGACAGTGTTTATAGGGTGACATAACACCTGCATAAGGCCTTTATGACAAATGACTAGTTACTTTAGCCCTTTAAAACAAGTAATGAGAATAAATAGACGTAAAGCAGGCAGTCGGATGTGTGATTTTGTGTTTTACTGTATAAGGTGACACTTTAATTAATGACAATGATCATAGGGCTACATAACACCTGCATAAGGCCTTTATGACAAGTGACTAGTTACTTTAGCCCTTTATAACAAGTAATGATATGTAAGAGAGGCAGTGGTAGTTGTGATTTCAGTTTTCAAAGCATAAGGTAACACTACGAACACTACAGTGTTCATAGCACGACATATAACCTGCATAAGCTGTTTATGCCAAGTGACTCACTGTGTACAATGACACTTTACTGTAGCTTATAACAACATGTAATGAGATGCAAGATCTGTAATGGCACTTGTGCTTTTGGTTTTCTCTGTACACTTTACACTGTATAAAGCAACACTTGGGGTGACATAAAACCTGCATAAGACCTTTATAACGTGTCAAGATGTGGCACAATTAGTGCTGCTTCTGATTACAGATATCATACATGGCAACACTGTAACACAGTGATAATAGGGCTAAATACCACTTACATAAGTCCTTTGTGACAACTAATCCCAGGCATTATAATGCATCATATAGTAATGTATACTGTATGACATACTATAAATGACTTTATATTATGCAATATGAATACAGGATTCATAGGAAGTGTTACCCAAGTCTTTATTAAAGTTTATTACATTTTTGACTGTAATCTTGATTTATTACAGCAACTTAAGTCTTTATAAATGTTAATGCAAGTTTACGTGCCAGTCATGGAGAGCTTATGTATGTGCGAGACAGCCTTATGAACACCACCCTTATCTGTGATAAATTGTGATATCTAAAATCACAAGTGGCACTACTTGTCTTACCTCTTGTCACTTAATCTTTTATAAATATCTATGCAGGTTTATGCCAGGTGTCAACTGTCAGTTTTCATTGAAGGGGTTATGTAGGTGTTAGATAGCCTTATGAATACTTAATTTACAGTTCAGTGCAATGTATCTTCCTAATATCTTTTTATTTCTGTTTTTTTTCCTTTTTTCCTTTGATGCACTGTTTTGGTTCGCTCCCTGCTCTGCCACTCTGCATGTGTGTGTGTGTGTGTGTGTGTGTGTGTGTGTGTGTGTGTAAGTGCACTGGAGGAGAGATGATGTACAGTCACGGCGGAAGCGTCCGCATCTGCGCCTCTCAAGCTGCGCCTGTCCTTCACGACTCGCTGCCCATCTCGGGACCATCGTTTCTTTTCCACACACTCTCTGCACTCTTCCCTCTCTCTCTCTCTCTCTCCCTCTCTCTCTATCACTCTCTCTATGAAGCACGATGGAGCGCTCTCCATTACTCTCCATCTGACAGCACACTGCCGGGTGCCTAGATGCGACTGTCTCAATGCTGTGATGTATAAATGTGTATTCAAACAAAAGCAGGCCGTATGCATACAGGTATACATCTTACTATCATCCCGTCACTACACAACATGTTTTGATCATTTAAGTTCCTTTGCAGGATTTAAAGTTGAGTGCTCACGCAGGTCACAGTGCAATAATTGTCTGTGGTTTGCTGTATCCTTGGAAGAAAATGGTTATTGTGTCATAAAATACAAGAGCCTATCATGTTCCAGTATGCAAATGAGGGTGATGCAGCATTAGTTCTGATCTTAGAATATGGAAGTTACACTTTGCATATTCATAAAGTGAAGGGGATTTTTTTGCTATCTATCTATCTATCTATCTATCTATCTATCTATCTATCTATCTATCTA
>JAOTRR010000056.1:26688609-26702008 GCA_028570945.1 Gogo arcuatus
CAATCAAAGGCTCTTATGTATTTGCTTATTTAAATCCAAATGGCGACTTTTTTTTGGCCAGACAGTGTATATAAATAAAGTGACTTGACTTGTAACTTTACGGACATTTCCAGAATAGTGGAGTTTACACTTTGTCATCTTACCGAGAAACCGCAATGTGATTTTTTTGTCTTATTAACATCAAGACAGAGAGAAAAAGAGAGGCTGGTGAGGGACCGACTGTTTATAGCTGCTATAACACAAATGAGAACAGGAACCAACTTGTTTGGTGGACATGGATAAAAAGTATGATGTGATTTGTGAATAAATTGAAAATGATACTTGTTCGCTGGTCGCTGAATCAGCTTTCAGATGGTAACATTAACTCTGCATCACATCAGGCTCCGTTTAGTTCTACTATCGTTAATCAATGACGTGTTCATCGACACAAATGCAAAATATAATGCATTTTTTTTTGTTTTTGATTGGCTCAAATTCTTGAGGTTTGCGATTTTAAATTTCTAAAAGTCTGAGCAAATCAAAAGCTAACGACAAATCTTTCATGTCCTTTACCCTTCAGTGAATCAGCTTTTCACCTGGGTGAATTTTATCCACATTTAGTTATGTGGATAAAATATACTAAAATATACAATATACTAATATATCATGGCTATGTTTTGTTAATTCATTCCCTCATTTTAGTTAAATTGTCGCCATGCAGGTTTACCAATTAGCTCCTTTTTATCCTCTTGCCCTTCCCCTGCGGTCATTCCCACTTGCCGGATGCTCTTCGTAAATTAATTACAAAGTTAGTTCGTAAATTAGTAGAACATAGCAACAATTTGCATTAAACAAAGAACAAACTATTAAAATGTAGCCACGATTTAACTAAATTGAGGGAACAAATAAATATCATAGGAACGAATTAGTAAAATGTGGCCGCGATACATATTTTTTTCTTTTCCTGTAATGAGCCGGCCTCCGTAGACCACTGCTTTATCTGAAAAGGCTTTCCAGTGTCTCCCGTATCATCATAGCAGCCAGGCAAAAATCTATTTATTTATATAATTCATTTCCAAAAATATAAAAATATTGAGTAATTTCAATCACAGTCAACCTGACCAGGATAAAAACAACGTGTGAATGAGTATATCCCAATTTATACCAGATACGGTCCAGTACACATCTCTGTAATTCAACAAGGTCTTTCTTTGTCCAGCAAGCTTCATATCCAACTGCCTGCCCACTCGCATGACTTTTTTGTTGGGTCTTGTGGGATCCTAGTCCTGAAGTGTCAAACATGACATCTTATTTCTTTATGATTTTGCACATACTGTATATCGCACTGATTTATGATTTATTTTTCATCCATAGCATCATAGCCTAAAGAAGCATTAAAACCAGAAATGTAATTTGCAGCCTGTGTATGTGTATACAAAAAAAGAGGTTCTTGTCAATCATAGAGAAAAAACAGAACGTAAAGAAAAGTAGAATAAAGAAGGTAAAGAAAGAGAAGATAGCAGTAAATACAGCTAGGAGATTTTTCAAAAAAAAAAAAAAAAAAAAAGGTTACGCATCCAGTCCAGGACCCACTGCTGAATGCTGCAGATAGGGACGAGACTCGGGATAACAAATGAGCCTGGTGCTGGTTAAACTCTCGAACCGGAGACGGCTATGCTTCAGATTTGTGTATGTGTGTGTGTACGGTTTCTGGTTTCTGCACACTTGTATATAGTGGCAGACCTGTAATGTGGAGATGTGGCTCGTATCTCTGAGTAACACTTTAGTGCTGCACTGCTGTATGGTACAGAAAGCTGCAGGAAAATGAGGCTCTGTTTTGACATTGTTTTTGACAGGCGCACTGGGGCAGGTCAATTCTGATAAGTGTGTGTGTATGTGTGTGTGTGTGTGTGTAAACATGCAGGTGGTCATTGCTTTCTCTGAAACTCTATTTCCATGCACTCGGAGTGATGGTGGTTAAAGGGACGTGTGATTGCCGTGGATGAGAATATACGGAGAATAAAAAGGAGAAAACCAGTTTATCTGAAACTCGCGTATATATTTGAAATCTAAGGGCAGTCGTTGGGTAAATGGTTAGGGAATTGAATACTACAGTGGTTACGTTTCTTTCCAAGTCTGTTCTTCTAGGGGTTTATCTCACTTTCCAACACTGTATCAATAAACTAAAAAGTAGCCCTGGCTACTTATGCATTCCTGAAGGTTTTTAATTTTTTTTATTTTTTACAACACTATTCATATCCGTATCTGTATCCGGAGTTAAACTCGAACTAGGCATGGCCTACTAACCTGGAAGTTTGTTTATTTCTATTTATTTTTCAGCTTGATGTGTGAATGCTGGCTCTGACAGTTCCTCAACCTCAGCTACATCATGCCAGTTCATAATTCATCTCAACTAGTGACATCCACAGGAACGTTTGCACGATTATTATTTTTCTTTGTACCTTTCCATGAGAAATGTACTTGGTAAACAAACGTGTGACACATTTTAAACCACCACAGTGCTTCCAGGCAGTTACTAATGATGAATATGTTGCGTATTAATAAACATAGATTACTAAAACAAAAAAAACTTCACAGCCCCTCAACTACACCAGTCACCGGTTCTCTAAAAAAGTGTCCAATCTCTGAAACAACTCAATTTAAAGCTTATTTAACAACTTTTCCTTAAAAAATTATAAATCATGAAATTGTTTTACACAATATACTTTGCGAAAATGTTAAACCGACAACATAGCATTGCCTTTCGATTTCAATATATTATATTATAAGTGAGTTTGGCAGGAACAAGTTTTCCATTATTCCTTTTCTAAGTACTGGGAAATGTTAAACATCACACATCCTGCACACTACCAATGCATTATATACAGATTAGGTTGAAAACTGCTGGAGTATTCTTTTAATAAAGGGTGTTACACTATATTACACACACAAACAAATGCTATCCCAAGGCCAAAAATCTTTCAAAAACAGAAGCACTTTTATCCTTAAAGTCATTACTGTGTTTTATCACAGCATCCAGCCAAAAGGACTTGGCATGTGCTTGCACAGCAGATCTCGGCTCTCTGCCCGGACTGTGTATTAAGCGCCTTTGAATGGTGTCGTCGACACCCGATATTAAATGAAACCAAATACAAAGTGCAAAATAATAACAGGAACAAAATGAAATCAATACAAAGAGTGTATAATGTATATACAGTGCCTTGCATATGAATTGAACTTCTACCCTTGCTTCTTTCTCTGACTAATCCCCTCTTTACTCCGTCACTGAGATTTTGGTGGACGTTCTCCTCTAGGCCATAAGATTGTGCATAATGTGTCATTTTTTAAAATAATGGATTTATTGTCACTCTGCAGGATCTGCAAAGTTTGGGATTTTATTTATAACCAAAGCCTGACTGATACTTTTCCAGAGCGTATTCCTTAGTCCTCATGATGCTGTTTGTTTAGGTATGTTCTCTAATGTTGTTTTCACACTTTCACACTCAGGACCGATTCTGTGCTCATTTCGGGGCGGGGCTTATATTCACAAATTTGTTTTTCCGCATTGAAGAACTCCTTCTGAACTGCGGATCGATTGCGCAATTTCATACGTATGTACCATGTAAAAAATATGTACATATGTAAAATGATTTTCCTGTTGTACCAACATTCAAGCTGCAAAGAAAAAAAAAAGCTTTTTGGATACATGGCAGGTCATCATACGGGAAAACCTACAAACAAGAAGCTGTTCTTGTGTAGAAGATTTTTAGTCATGCATGTATGCAGACAGAAAGTCTGGTTTTATCTATCAATATCCATGATAACTTTTTCACCGGTTTCAGGAAAATAGAACCAGGAAGTAACGTGACAAGTTGAACCAATCCCGTTACTTGGCATGTGGCACAGAACACGGATAATGTCCATTTCACAATAAAGTCCATTTCAGTTTGTAAGATGACAACGTGGAAAAAGTACAAAGGGGGCAGGGTGCAAATACTTGTGTAAAGCACCGTGTATAATTATACTATATATTTATAGCATCTTACGCTCTTCAGTGGTCCTCGCTGTCTTCGATTCGCTGTCCATTCCCTGGAACTCATTGAAGTATGGTCGAACCTTGATCTCGTACACGATGCCTTTCTTCAGCGATGAGAGCACGATGGTCCTCTCTGAGGAAACCTTCACGTCCTGGGTCTGCCACGGCCCCGGCGAGGACAACCCTGACGTCTGCCTGTACAAAACTCTGTAGCCCTGGATGAACTGAGACTGACGGTCCACCTGTGGCCACACAAAGGAGATGCAGAAAGTACAAAAGTCTTTATGACAACATCGATTCATTCATCTTCTTGCACAATGAACGTGTTTATTCCAGTATGCCTGATGATACCGATTAACCGTGCTCTATTCACATGTAATCGCTGCATTTGCCATTTATTTTAAAAGCCTCAGCGCCATAGCAAAGCTAACATCTCCAGGAAACCTCATGTTCTCTTCATAGCACTTCAATAAAAAAGCTTTTAGCGACTCCTCACAGGAATACAGACACACAACCCACACGAACTGTAAAAGCCACATGACATCAGCCATCATTAGGGCCAACATGGTCTGGAAAAACCTCAGATAGGAGACGAGATCATGACCAGGACGTCCAGGGAATTATTTCAGGAAGGAGAGAATTCTGGTAAAGCTTTTCTGTGAAAGCCATATCTATCATAAACACATCCATAATCATTTAAGCATTAGAAGTTGTGTTTGTAACACAATAGTTCACAATAGTTCAGAAAATAAAAATCAGAAAATAAAACTTTGCAAATGCAATTGAATTAATAGATATGTTCTTTAATAAATATGTCTCAATTTACTCACAGCTCACAAATACAACGTTGGGAAATGTATTAAATTAGGTATACTAATTAGGGTGGATATATATAACACTTAGAAGTGTTGAGTTAGAAGAATTAAGTCAGGTCTAACAATGTACTTTGCATTTTGTTAATAATTCATAACTAATTCTAAGTGCAATGCATTTCCATATACAATAGGGAATATAAAAAAAAGTGTAAAATGACTTATTAATAGCATATAATGATTCACTCAATTTATGATTCGATTCAATATTAACAATATTGGGTTCACAATTCAATTTTCCCATAATATTTTTGAAAAAATATTAAATGAAGAAAATTTTATTACCAAAAAAAAGCAACCTTTAATTTTCCTATTCTTTATCAACTTAAACATTCCTTTTGTTAAATAAAAAACAAAACCTTTGTTTCATTTTCTTAATAACTAGCAATAATTTACCCACATTTGTAAAGGGTGGAGTAAAATATAATAGCCTTTTAAGTAAAATATTCCTTTTATTAAAAACATAAAAAGTTAATAATAAATAGGCCTTTTATTAATAAACTTTTATAAGCATTTGTACTACCTTCATTTGCTTCTCTTTTCTTTATCTTTCAGCAGTCTGTCGAAAGAGAGCTCCGATTTCTTGTTAAATCTATTTGCACAATCACACAACAGCTCTTTCCCATTTTCGATCTGTTTTTTGTGTGTTTTTGTTGCATTAGAGCTGCGTTACTTCCACCTGCAGTGAAGTCACGTGTATTCCTGCTATTTTACATTATTTTACTGCTGTCTAAATAACACATTTACAGCTAGGAAAAACTAAGACATTAGTTTGAATCGCGTGATAATATCCACGATTCAATTTTTTATTTCATCGATTCAAATAGTCATAAATTTGTATCGCAATTTATCATCATACGTTATATCATCACATGCCTACTTATTAATCCATCCTAACATGTTATGAACATATTCATACCTTATACATATGGTCTTTATAGAAAGTGGTACCAAAATTCTCACACACATTGTCCCTCATTTGTCAATCATTTAATAAAGTTGTGTAAAAAACATTTTTGTAGCCAACTGAACTCATAAATTCATGTATGATAAACAAAAGTTTGTGTTCTTCTTCATACCCCCTGTATATATGAGTGTTGATAAATGCTAATCAGATATTATTTATGAAATGCATTCAGGGCACAGGTGACTTACAATTAGCCACACCCACACCTCAGAACGTTCTACGCTAAATCTTCCAGTAATGTAGCTCAGCCACTGCAGCGCATAGGGCGCCATTACTTTTGTCCTAATTGAACGGCTAGTCTTATTTGTCTTAAATTACGTATTCGTTTTGGAATCTTTGACAGCGTGTATAAATTGCAGTAACTCGTTGACAATTATACGATTTGAAGCAACCGAGGGTCACATTAGTGAGTGTCCTTATCCATAAATTTCCACAAACTCATGAGCAAAATGTAGGATATGAATGATTTTGATGAATAACATCTCTCCTGTGTAAATGCTCCTGCAAAAGATTTACAAATAAATCTGTCTGTATAAAGTGAGATCGTAAATGAGGACCAACCAAGCAGATCTGCACAATAAAGCACAACTTTTTCTGCGACTGAGACATCACATCTGCACGATTATCACATCACACTAGAAGATGAAGGCCACCTCGATTCACTCGCCAGCCGCAGCTCAGAAGAAAAGTGGGATTTTTCAGCGAGAAGGACATAACGAGGCATAACTCACTCTAATGGCTGTTCAGCTGGAGGGCAGCCGAGAGCTCAGCTTTCAGGCAGAGATATTAAACAGCTGTTTTTCTCCCCTTCAGCCAAATTAAATCAGCTGAATGGTTCCTCTCATCGACTGTCCTTCCTACTGCTTTCTAACTTTTTTTTTTCATTCAGGAATGCGAAAGAGTTTGATTCTTACAGAAAACAGACCTGGCTGCCTGAGGGTCACGGTGGGAGATGATTTACAAGGTAATGTTTCCAGAATATTCCTGAAAGGGAATATGACTGAGTACACTGATATAACAACTCTTCATTGAGGCCATTAAAATAAAGCAATAAATTTTATTGAACAAATATGAAACAAATGTATACAATATAAAACTGAGTCCATGTTTGAAGCCTATAGTATGCCTCTAAAATATACTAACAGAATTTTATGAGCAAAAAGCCTTGAATAACTGAGCAAATATATCCAGAGGTACCAATTTTTAAGGTAAAAAGTAGTGTTGTACTTGAGACCGGTCTCAAGACCACTTTCTGAAGGTCTCGGTCTCGTCTCGTAATCGACCACATTTTTACTCGGCCTTGTCTCAGCCTCAGACATAGAGGACTCTGGATTTTATTTCAAAACCGGTCAAGACCACAGCTGTGGGGATTTCACTAAATTGCCTGTGCATTGTCTGATTTATTTGTTAACATTGTTACTGTGACAGGATGTAAAATTTCCTGCTTCAAATGCAACCAATCACGTGACTCATTGCTAATTCAAAATTTTTCTTCCTGTTAACGGCTGTCACCCCTCCCCCACCCCCTTCACACCCACTGTTCTGGTCCTGGTCTTGACTCGGTCTTGCCCTGCCTTGGTCTTGACTTTGTCTCAACCCCTCAGAGTCTTGGTCTTGTCTCAGTCTCAATGCACTCTGGTCTCGGTCATGACCTGGTCTTGGTTTAGGTGCTCTTGACTACAACGCTAATAAAAATATTTTCTTTTAATTAATTACTTCTCGATGTGGCCAAATCAATGCTAAGGAAACAGCGATGCAAGGCTGATATGAGCGTTAGTTAATAATAAACAGCAACATTTTTTAAAATCTACTAAACAGCCCACAACCCCACCCTCTTGTTTTCTATTGGCTCACAAGATCAAGGCTTATGAATTAACAGGTCGAATTTCAAATTTCTAGCTAAATCATAAATGTTGGCACCACTAACCAAAGAATACCATCCAAATTTACAATAAAGAACTCTGACTTTGAATGAGCAAGGTTGGATTTTTTCCCCAATTTCTTATGAGTCTTAAGAAAAAGTGTCATTGCTAACTTGGTTGTGAATGTAAAAGTGTGTGACAGTGTTTCAAAAAAGGCACACCTCCAAGGCTGTGTAAAGAGAACACAGCAGTTTTAGGTGACAAACTTGCAATGAATTACACCTCAATTTTTGCATGTTTTAACCATTTATCTTCATCGAGAAGAAAATCAGATTTTTGATTGATGACGCACCAGATGGCTGCCGGTGTTTTTCCATGTTGATTGCGTGTGACTGACAGGGCAATCATGAACATATTCCTCATTCTTCACCAAACATATTTGAGTCAGCATCAGCAATTAATCACAAAAGACAAAGAGTTTCTACTGTACATCAATTATGCAGCGATTTAAGGATCAGTGTTGACGCGAGAGAGCAGGGAAACGCAGGGAGTTTAATTTCCACAGCTCACCACTTCACTGAGTCACTGAGTACTGAAAGTACTGAAGAGTCTGACTTACGGTCCAGGTGACCTGAATGGTGGTGGGGCTGAGGACCACGGGGTTGTGGAGCCGGACGATGACATCACCCAGCTCTTTCTGTACATGCCTGTGATCTACACCCTTTGCTGGAGGACTGATATCTGCAGACATTAAAGAGAAATTCGATTCACCAGCTTACTATGAATAATTACACATAAATATATACTGCACTCCGAATATGACTGGCGATGCAAACAGGATGTGTAAGAAATAAAAGACTGCTGTCACAGCAAAATAATCAACAAAGCATTTGTGGGATGAAGCAGCGTTACTGTTCCTGCCCCAAAGTTGATTAGCAATAGCAATTTGCCAAAAAAAAGGCTATGTTGTACTGTTTATCCATTTATAGTTACATCTAATGTTCTGGAATGTCCGTGAGAAGCTATAAACAGTCTTTTCCACATCAGTGTCTCTTTTTGCTCTTTTGAATTTAATAAATCAAACAAACAAACAAACAAAAAACCCTCCACTTGTCATGTTACAGAGAAAGTCCAAAGTTACAAAGAGCTGACACTGGAGAATCCTTCTGCCAAATACACACACGTATTTTAATTATTTATTATTAGCTTTGGATTATGTGGCATGCCCACCATGCAAGTCTCCGTGTAAGACGTTACTTTGGAAAACATAATGTATTACAACAAGCACATTAATATAAACCGAGGATTGAAATTACAGCCAGAGCTACTGTCAGAAAATAAATCAACCAATCAGAATCCAGAACTGAACAGCGCTGTGGTATAAAGCAGCATACCTGTAGACCTCATCATCCAGACCGGGAGCTTCATGGCATTTTAATCGAATCTGTTTCCAGTTTGAGGTTGGCCATTTCTCTCAGTTATGATCATTAAGGTAGCAGGGATGGCCCAAACTCAATTACGAACTCCAAAAGTGAAAGATGTTTGCTTGAAACTGGGACGTAATGGGTTTATCTGATAGTTAGAGTACAGGTTAAGTAATTGAGGTTAGGCCATTTCCCAACAAAACAACTCCTGACCTCTCTGGTACTACAAAGCAGTTTATAGAACTATTTTTTTTCTTGCCCTACTCACTTCCTGTAAGATTGTCCAATCATTTCCTCAGGAAGACAGTCAGGAAAATCTCTATTTTTATGTAAAAAATATTAATATACAACACGTGAGATATTACCTTGGGTACGCACTGGTTCAGACATGGGACTCGGGTCACTCAGGCCCTGTGTGTTGACGGCACGCACCATGAACAGGTAGATGGTGTTGGGTCGGAGGCCTTTAATGGTGAACTGGGTGGTTTTAACGTGATCCGCAACTGTCTGCCAGCTGTTACTCACAGATTGGCTGAGAGATGCAGAAAAAGTCCATTTCACAAATGAGTAAGACTCCAATAAAGACCTGATGACTTCATTTGAACATTAGGAAGGTAATTTACTTGATGGTAAATTGAGAACACTGACTTTGCAAAGTAGCTGACATTAACTGAGCCACTAGATACACATTACAGGTTTTATGCATAATGACCAGCTAAAAGATGCCACTATGCACTATTTATTTGAGGAGTTCAAACCAAAGCCAGATACAAAATCCCACTCCACTCCTATATACCTGAATGCTTCGATTACATATGAAGTGATGGGCGAGGCTCCAGGCAGGCCCGGCTGCCAGGACAGAGACACGCTGTTCTTGGTGACATCAGTAACCTGAGGTTTGGAGGGTGGACCAGGAAGTTCTCCCTCTTCTCTGTTCTTGATCAGCACCATCCCACCGGATTCTGAGAGAAAAAAGAAAAGACAAGATGCTCTACTTCTTTACTTGTGACTCTCTTTCTGCTGCTGTGGATGGCCCACTCTTTTTTTTTTTTGAGCCAATGTCACCTCATTTATTATGGATCTAAATCTCCATCCTGATTTCTGTAAATCTGCTTTGTCCTGATATCAAGTGTTAAAAGTGCTATAGAAATAAAACTGAAGAGCTTCTGGACATGATCATGACCATTACCATGCATTCACATTAGCAAGTATGAAAGCGACAGGAGGTCTTTCATTTTCTCAATACTATGTAAATTAGTTATCACATGGCAAAGCAACAAATCCAATCGGTTGGCTTGAATGATTCCTCGGACCAATCCTATGCCACTTGTGGTCTTATGTTTCTTCAGTTCCTCACTCTTTTTGTTGTAATTAGTTCCCATTTACTGTTTGATGGGGAAAAAAAAAGAAAATGAAAACTTGAAAGAAAGTACCAGAGATCGTTGGTCCCTCTACTGAGCATATGTAGAATAGCATGTAGCATGTACATCAAACCTAAACACATTTTAAACAAAGATGATGCGAATAAATCATATAGTCTGCTGTAAGTTGTACATTTTGGCCACTATGACAACAGATCAAGGTCAATACACACCCTTAAGAGACAAATTACAATCAACATGAGTGACTTGTTGCTCAGTGACTTCTTGATTCTTGTATGATGTACCTTTCACTTCCAGGAAGGCGCTCCATGATGTTTCGCCACTCGAGCTAGCAGCCACACAGGTGTAGATCCCAGAATCAGAAAGCTGCAAAAAGATCATATAAAATCCTTAATTCTTCATTTAAAATCCACTCAGCATTTCAACATTACCATGATGCATTGTATGACAAATCCAGAGGAAGCATGAACACCAGTGTAAGCTTTCCATCCTACATCATGTGGACCAATTTGTGATAAGTGCTGATGCTAATGTGGTTAATGAATTCTGTTTTGTACACTGCTGCATTTATCCTGCTGGTAAATTTACCAACTGTCCCTCCAACCACAACAAAAGGTGGGCTAATGCGCTTAGACAGGCCAGTGGCTGAAACCCCCTGGACCGATGACAGCTGGCGTCTATCCCTACTGCCTTTATGTAATCTTCCTTGCATTGTTTGTTACCTTTCATCACTGTGCCTTGCCTTCATTTATTAGATAAAATGTCAGTGCTGGGCAGCTCTGTCAGCCATAATGGATATTCCATTGAGGACAAATGGGGGTGTGGGGACTTTAAATTCAATATAGTAGTATATGTGTGTGTATGGATATATCTATGCGATTGGACTCTGTCCAAGCTTCCACAAATGATTCTTGGGAGACCTGTCATATAACTAAGTGATAGTATCAAACAATTTACTAAATCAATATTTTGCATTCATCTTTTTAATGCAATATGATTTCCCTCTGCCCGCGTGTGCTGTGTCTTTCCAATATCTGATTGAATACAGCTCAGCTTATACATCATACGTAGACACCATAGTGTTTGACAGCCAATCTCACATATACACACAATAAATAAAGACGCATGTGCTTTACCATCTATCAAAGTTTGCCTTGTACAAAAAAAATTACATTACGCCAAGCGAGGTTATATTTAATATTATACAGCACTCGAAAAAAGGTGAAAAAGAAGAAATCTGAATGGAGGAAAACATGCCTCCTACAAATTTATGCCAATCACAAAGAAGTGCTTTTTTCACTCTCACCCGTATGTTCTTGATCTGAAGGCTGCCCAGCTCCTGCAGGGACATGCGTGGATCTTTACCCAGCAGACTCACTCCATCCTTCAGCCAGCTGATGGTGGGTACAGGTTCCCCGGACGCTTGGCACTTTAGCAGTGCTATACTGTCCACACCCAGGGTCTGATTGGCTGGGCCTTGCCTGATGATTGGCGGTGGCCTGTCTGTCAACACTGACCAAAAGAGAAAGAAAGACATTATTTACCCCTTATTGATTTAGTATATTCTTTTATCCAAAGCTAAAATTGATTTGTAAGGGGTGAGGCGTAACAGTGGCGTCTTAGCAGTACCAAGATTCAAACTCACAATCCTTTTCCTTTTCTCCAGAACCCTAGCTTCTGAGCCACCACTGCCTTTTTTTTCTGACACAACCTCACAAATCCTTCTAACATGGACGGTGTCATCTTCATCTTCTAAGAAAGACGGTGCCAGGATGAACCTATATCTAATTTCTAAAAATCTAGTTTTAGTTGTAGCTTGAAACTCTGCTTAGATATTGTCTTTTGCAATTTATGGCTGGCTCATCAATTAGATTTTGTTGTATAATTGATACCACAGAATTCCTGGTTCGATTCCTGATTTCGGATTACTGTCTTTGTGGAGTTTTGCATGTTGGCCATGCATGTGTGCTCCAGGTTCTCCAGTTTTCCCCTACCTCCTAAAAAAGCATGCTAGTATGTGGGACTGACTGTGCTAAACTGCCCAATCCCATCCAGGTTGTATTCCCACCTTGCATCCAGTGTTCCTGGGATAGACTCTGGACCCACCATGACATTGACCAGAACAAAGTGGACAAATGAATGAACAGAAATAGATGTGTCAGTTTGATGATGGAACCTAATGGCTCATAATGTCAAACGGAGGCTTGTTAGTTATCCCGGTGTCTCTAGATTTACATCTCTCAGACTCAAAGAACGGAGAAGCAGCAATTTCCTAAAGATAACGTAGAATTGTGTCCTGTGGTAGGATCAAAGTTCTGGTAGGGTTTAAGGAAAGCATTTTTAAAACTAAAACCTCAAGTAAGTCAGTAGTTCACCATTTACACCAAAAATATGCTGATTTCTTGATGTGTTCTGAAAATTTTATCTTCAGCCACCAGGTTCATCCTAATGAGGAGATAAATGTAAACTTCTGTATCATGCAGCAGAAGAATGCCAGACTTGGCTACAGATCTTGTGACTTTACCACAGGACCATAACTCTGCTTTCTGGAAAAAGCAGCAAAATAGCTGACTCTTGTTTTCCTGTTCACTGATGTGGTGGGCAAGAGGTGGCTTGCTAGCTTTTTCCTACTGCCTGTGCTTCTTTGACATTTACAGCACCCTCCCTCCATTTTTTTTTCAAATATATAGCCGTATAATAGTGTGTGTGGTCAGGGTAAATAAGTCATGGTTATGAGAGGCATGTTAATAACCCACACCTGTGAAGCATGAAGAAAATCTATTTTTATTATAAATTATAATTTATGTTTTATAATTTCAGACCCTTGGGCCTGAAGGGTCGCCGGTTCGATTCCCGGGACTGGCAGGAAAAAATGTG
>JAOTRR010000056.1:26780234-26792835 GCA_028570945.1 Gogo arcuatus
TGACAATATCTGTTGTTAAAAGCGCTATACAAATAAACTTGACTTGACTTGACTTGACTTGACTTGACAAACAAATGGAGGTGAAAACAACCTCCTCCAACAAAGTTGGCAGAGGTAATGAGTGCATTAATATAAACCTGTAATTTGGAGCTGCACTACTGTCAGAGCTGCTGTTATAGAAAATAAATGTCAAGTCACTTTTATTTGCATATTTAAAAACAAGTGTTGACCCAAAGTGCTTTCCAGTCGAGGCATTAACAATACAAGTGCACATGAATAAACACAATAAAGAGTATAAATTAGAAACAGTACTAAGAGAAATCACATCAGATAAATAAGAACACAAAATAAAATGATAAAATCAGACTTGAAGTTGTAAAATAAGAAATTAAGACAAACTGAATAAAACCAGCAACATATTAAAAACAGTAAAAGGATGCTAAAGCTAAATTAAGAAAATTATAAAAAATAAAATTATTGATTTAATAGTGGACTTCACAAAAAACAACAACCATGGGACAACCTCAGACTGATCTAAAAGCACGAAAAAAAGGTGGACCTTTAAAGGTAGGTCTTTAATCAAGATCTTCTGACCAACTGGGTTTGAGAATGTTGTGTAAAGCAAAAATATAATAATGCACTATTGGAACTTAACCAAGAGAAAGAAAACTGGTACAAAACTAGATTTTAACATCTAGTTGGTTACTTTTTACAGTGAATATCAATGGAGGTACAAAAGCAACAACACTCAGAAATGTGTTTTGCAATGTTAACATATTGAAGTAGAAGAAGCATTTAATTGTCTGATATATATATATATGCAAATTGTTCCCCATGGGTCTTGGGCAAAGGCAGTTTGGCAGGTCTGGGGCTTGAACCCCCAACCTTCTAATCAGTGATCCAGAGCCTTAACTGTTCAGCTAAAGGTCAATTGCAACAGTGCTATCATACCATATCACATCAATTGCCCAGGCTTTAACAACAGATGTAATATTTAAAGCTACAAAGCGTGTTTTGGTTTGGGAACAGATAGATAGTGAACACTGGCGACATTTTTCCAAATCCAAGAAACTCCAAAACAAAAGAGTGTTCATTCTTTCAAACATAAATGTAAAACGCTGGCTGCTCTTAATTGTTTTTCTGTGCTTTGCTGTATTTGACATTTGTTTATGATGTCCTGTCATTTAGGAACAAACTTCCATGTTGTATTCTGGTCTTGCTAAAGCTAAATCTCAGGGCAAGCTTTATAATAATTTATTGCACACATGACAGTTTCAATTCAGTCAGTGTTCCAATGACCCTCTCTATGAAACTCATGGGGAACAAGCCAAGCTTTAGTTGTGGGTTTTGAATGCCTTGAAGGCAAGACCATCATTTCTGCAAGACCACCATGCTGTCTCATTCACCCTCTCACATGCTGTGGTGCCATAGCTGAAAATGTAACACTGTACACCGTGGGAGAGAGAGAGAGAGCATGGAGTGGCTAGCATATGTGCGATCACATGTGTGTAATCATTAGTAGAGCATGTGGGCCAAAGCAAGCGGAGGACTCCGATTGAGCCTGATCAAAGTACTTCCTGCTGAGCGGTTAAAACAAAGACCTTATTGTGGCTATTTCTGAAGAAAACGAGTATGCAAATTACATCTGAGAGATGGAGAAAGAAAGGAAAATGTTACACTGGCAAAGAAGGCATGAATATATGAAGACAAGTGGCAGAAATCAAAAGGCAAGAATCTTATTCTTCGTCTAAAAATACACATTCTTTTTTCTCCATGTCAGACAGACGCTGGAGGAGGATGCAAATGCAGTTTAAAGAGTTTTAATATAACACAAGTCAGACGATTCCAAAATGTGATCAAAACTGTGGTTAAAAAACAGGCAAAGAGTCAGGCGATCATCAAACAGGATATTAAAGACAAAGTAGCAAACTAAGTTGAAACCAGAAACGCAAACACCAGATCAAAGGCTTGGTAATCACTGGTAACCAAGATACAGAGCATATACTTCGCAAGGGTTGGTTGGGTGTGTGTGTGTGTGTGTGTGTGTGTGAGTAATCCTTAAATACTGTGAGCTATGATTGTGTGCAGGTGTATGTGATCAGAAGTCCGGTGATTGAGAACGTGACAGTGTGTGTGGTATATGAGTGTTTTAGTCCATGGTGGCCATGTCTGTAGGCTGTTGTGCATTCTGGGAACTGGAGTCTGGAATAGACTCCAGCACACGGCTACATGATTTAACAAACACAACAGATTTATTTGTAAGTAAATTCTGCCATTTGATTGCCGTGAGGTTTATGTAGACTGTGCATCATTCATTCATTCATTCATTCATTATCCTGGTCAGAATCATGGTTGACCCAGAAACATTTTAGTGATCACTATCAGAACGTAAAGACAGATCGCAGCAGCTACGGGTGGGCAATATACAAGGAATAAAACACTCTGCATCATGCTGTTATAGGAAAATAATCAACAGCAGGGTGGTGTGTTAAAGCAAAATGTTCTAGTTTTCTATACCACAGCAATTTGCTAACAATCACAAATTTTACTGAAAAAACACATTGAAATTTTCATCCATTTATAGTGACACTGATAATGCAAATTGAGATTTAGATCCTAAAATCAAACAGTGACAAATGTGAGCTAGTTCACTAGTATTTAACTAGCTAGCTAAGTTTGCTAAGTAAGGAAAAAAACAATCCATGGTGTGACGATATAGAAAAATAATCAACAATAATGTGGAGTTGCTGTTACCACCACGAATTATTCTTATAACAGCCCAAAGTGTTTTATGTCTCAGTTTATCAACTATTACACTGTTATTTGATAAAGACTGACACATTGTGCTTTTTATCAAATTAATGTTTTGAACATCTGAGAAACACGTCATCACTTCCATTAAAGCAGCTATAAAGAGCCGTTTCCTTACCAGCTTCTCTTTTTTCCCTCTCTTGAGCTTAATGACAAAAATGTAGCTTGTCATGTTACAAAGCTACGATGGCATATTAGGGCCAAAAAAATGGAGCTGAGGGAGGGGATAATATTCCGAGAGAAAAAAACAACGCAGAACTTCCAAGATTAAAGTCACAAATTTACGAGAAAAAACTCGGATATTCTCTGGGATTATAAGGTCATAAATATACAGGAAAAAAAACAGAAATTCCGAGATTAAAAAGACATAAGATATTTTCTGAGACAACAATCACATACTTCTCTGCTGCAGTGCATTCTGGGAAATGTAGTTGATTATTCTTTTATTAAATGTAGTTGATTATACACTTTATTCTTTTATACTGCACAATCGAGGAGCAAAGAATGCACTTCCTATAATTCTTGGCTCAGCCGTGGAGTCTGTGGTGTGATGACAGCAATCTGGTTCCTTGACAAAAACAAAACAAAACACTATTTTTTCTGAGTGTTTTTCTCATAAATATATGGCCTTATAATCTCTAATAATATCCAAGTTTTTTTTTCTTGTAAATTTATGACATTAATCTCGGAAACTCTGAGTTTTTTTCTCAGAATATTAGCCCTCCCTCAGCTCCATATTTCTTTCTTTCTTTCTTTCATTCATTCATTCTTTCTTTCTTTCTTTACCTACAATTGCCCTAATATGCCATTGTAGAGAGCAAATGCAGTGTCAAGTAATTCCTCATATAGACTTTTCTGACTATCCTGGGAATACTGGGAGGCAGGAATACACCTGGATGGGATGTAGCGCAACATGCACAAACACATTTATACTCATATTAGCATATCAATGCACATCCAATCCATCTCCTGGCATGTTTTTGGGAGGAAACTGAAGATCATGGAGGAAACCCTAACAAACACAGAGAGAACACGAAGCACAAAAGTCCACACAGAGAGTAACCCAAACTTGGTATCCCTGGAGCTGTGAGAGATCAACGCTCTGTTTTCAGAAATGTGAAATAAGTATTCATTAAACAGCAATAAACTTACAGTCCATTACAGTGAGGTTTCTGAGGACCCAGCTATCAAAAACCAGAAAAGCTGTACACGGCATGATGGGATGGCAAGACTCCATGATCGCTCAGAAGTCTTTCCCTATTTCTCTCTCTCTCTCTCTCTCTCTCTCTCTCTTTCTGACCTGTTGTGATGAGTTTTGCAGACCGTTATGGCAGTAGACAGCATGGGCAGCTGAGAGCTCAAGGCCATGGCGGAAATTGACCACAGAGTAGAATTACAGGGCAGAACTCACCAAAGTCACCCCACCTAGAACCCAACACCGTCTTCTACTCCATTTCTCCTCCTTGATTGCCTGGTATACATATGGAACAACTATATGAAACCAGAGCACTAAAAATCAAGCAATTTTTACAAAAAGTGCTGGAACTGCTGGGATAATAAAATAAGAAGCAATACTGTTCTCAGATCAGCATTCGATAAACAGCTGAACATGGAAAAGACAACTGACTCAATTTTATATAGCTCATATTTCTCTTACTCCATCCAGCCAAAAAGAGGACAGTGTTACAAAGCCTTAATCGCTTTCAGCACAGCCTAATTTGTGAAAGGACAGAATGGTTTTCTTCTCCCCTACCGAGGAACATTTCACTCTCCTCCATTAACAGGCTCCAGCTGCTTCGTGTTCTTCCAGTGTAAATAGAAAGGGCCATCAAAGAGCATATTTTCTTTCTCCTCAGTCCATTTGCCTAATCCTGATGAGGCACTGGGGAAAGGAATATATTATGGGTGTGAAGGCGTCTTCTCTGTGTTTTATTCTTTTTCTGAAGGACCAACTGTCCCAAAATAATGGGGACATTCTGCAGTTTTGGAGACCTAATTGTTGAGTGAGAAAGTTTGCATACCCTGAGGACATAATCAAGAAGACAAAGAAATTAAATTTATAGTTACAAGGTGTTAGGTTTAAAAGCTTTTCCTTCATTTTGCTTCACAAGTAACACAAGTTTGTATGTTAAAATAGAAAAAATTAACATCCTATTCTTATTTATAATGTCCATGTGTCATAAAATGTACTGTTATTCTCTCCATCAAATATTAATTGTATAATTTTGAAACAAGTTTTTTGTAGAAAAAAATGCAATAATAAAAAATAAATAAATAAAGCCATAGAACGTCTCTGTATGTTTAAAATATTACTTATTATATATTAGTTTTTTTGTCATTTTACCCCTTATTACATTTATTTATTTTTATTAATTTGTAAAATGATTTATCACTGGTTAACTTCTCATGATTATTGTTATAAAAAGGAATGTGTTCAAAGGGAATGTGTATGTTTATGCCTAATACTTGCATATTCCTGTCCCATATGTCCAATACAGTATAAATAAAGGGTGCCAATAATTCTGGAGGGCACAGTATACTGCTGGCTTTAGATGAAAAGGGTTTTTCTTTATTTCACCTTTTATATTGGTGTCTTGGAGGATTTCTTGGGATTATATTTTTTGTAGAGATATTGTAAAAAAAAGATTGTGTCAGGATGTGATGGAAATGGATGATCCGCTGTAGTGACCCCTAACGGAAGCAACCGAAAGAAGAAGAAGAAGAAGAAGAAGAAGAAGATATTGTAAAAACAACAACAAAAACAAAAACTAACATGTTTCCTGCAATAGTTTTGCATATTATATACTTGAATAATTCAATATATTACTTACTTTAGCCATGGTTTTCACCCAGAACCCATAGGGGGATGCAAACTTCTGTACTCCCATATATACTGGGAAATATGACAATATCATACTTTAATACTAAACCATTCTATTCTATTACTGATAGCATCAACTGTTCCATTTCCCCCCTTTTCATCATTAAATTATTTAAAAAAAATGCAACCAAATAACTGTGTATCATCAAAATATCTTCCTGTATTGTAAAATGACACTTTTGCAAAATCACTTACACATAATTTACTGTATTCTGCTCAGGATATTCTGTTCACCTGACTCTGCTTCAGTCAAAAATACATAATCAAGTAGGACAAGACTGAAAGTATGACCTTCTCAAGGCAACACTTCCAACTAATTCTCAAAATATTCATGAAAAATGAATGAAAACGGTCATTAAGTCTGTGTGTGAGACGTTTTATGGCTCCGTCAAGAATTCTTGGGAGTCAAATTGCATATTGTATTGAAGACTTTCCAAGTCCTTGAGCATGTAAGCTGAAACGGACAAACTGAAAGATCTCCAGGACCCGGGGCAGACTGGGTCCACAGGAAGCTTCTTAACTATCAAGCAAGTGTCACTTTGAGCCAGCTTGTCAAAACTAGATACTGACATTACCTTGGCCTGTTAGCCAAAGGCACGGGAGGAGAGGAACAGGAAGACATCTCCCACTATCATGATACTGTCCTCTGTCCTGGCTCTGAACCAGCATCTCTATATCAGTGAAGATTATGTCAGGGGTAAAACGCTCAGGGCTTTGTTATTATTGAAAACTAATCAACAACAGGGTGGTGTGATGCAGCAGAGTTATTATCGCCACCCCAAATGTGACTATTTTCCTATAACAGCATATCTTGAAGTGCTTTTTTCCTCTTATACTGTACCATAGCATTTTGCCAAAGATTATAATTTTTTATTTATTGAAGAACAAGTCGTATTTTTTCTCCATTTATAGTTACATTGAATGCATCCTGTTATCACTTACATTATAAGAGCTTACATTATAACCACTTTCCAATGTCTTTTTTGCCCCTCTTAAAGTTATTAAGACAAAAAGTTCAGCTTGTCATATTGCTGAGAAACCACAAAATACAAACTCCTCTGACATGTGATTTATGGCTCAACTACCATCAGAGCTGCTGTTACAGAAAATTAATCAACACCTCCTGGCCAATATGATTTGCATGGTATAAATAGAGCAGAGGTATACTGGAGACCTTGTTAGAACATTTAGAGAATTCTTGAAGCCGAATGGGTCGACCCATGTCTTGCACCGTCTGAGATCATCAGGGCATGTCACATACTGAATGATGGATCTTTTGTCTTGCAATCAGTGATAAGATCCTTGAGAAAACATAGTGGCTGTTCAAAAAGAACAGCAAACACTAGCAAGCAGCAGACACAGTGACCAGTGAAGAAGATTTGCTTGTTCTCCAGTGCCCTGGGCACTCTGGGGATTTTCTATTACTTTCAGGGGAAAGATCTTGGCACTTGCAATAAATATTCACAAAGTTGGAAGGAATAGAGAAAGAATAAAACAGATAAAAAATAGAGACAACAACCTGGCTGGCTGCCAAGCCCTGTTATTCTTCTTTCTCTCTCAACCAAACCCTTATACTTTGAGTGGGCAGCCTGCCAGAGCAAGGGAGTTTCATCACTCTGCCTACGCTCCATCCTTCTTACACTTTTTTTCTCTTCAGTCTCATTTTTTTCTGTCTCTCTGCTTAACTGTGTCCAGTTTACAGTTTGCTATTTCCTCTTTTCCTACTTACGTGCTCTAATTTTCCTATAATGAAACATTTAAGACATAAGAATATACAATAATTTATAAGACACTCCTCTGAAAAAAAAAGGTTATATCTAAAACCTTTAAGCTTTCTTTGGTTTGTCCTCTGAGGCAAGCCATAAAGGTTCTATTTTAAACCCTCCAACAGAATTTCCCTATCATATAAGGTTCCAAGCGGAACTCCTTTAGGAACTTAAGAATGCTTAGCTATCAAAAGAACACTTGAAGAACTCTTTCAGATACTGTATGCTTGGTATTTAGACCAACAAACTGCAAGTGCAGTCAAAAGAGCTCTTGAAGAACATGATATTAAATACTTATGTCTCCAAGCCATATATAAGAAGAGTCTCAAAAACAAGAGGAAATCTACAACCCTTAAGGCTTCTTTGGTTTATCCCGCTGGGAGAACCTTTCTATGCAGAACCCCACAACAGAGCATTTTCCTAACTGAAGGTTTCTGAAATAAAACCCCTTCAAAATGAGAAGATCTCTTAAATATCCAAAACACTTAACAAACCTTCTACAAGTATAATCCAGGGAATCTAGCCAGAAACCATAAAAGTTGAAAGTACCAAAATGAATCTCAAAATCAAGTCTTCTATCTTGATATGAACTCAAAGAAGAGGACAAAGAAATGCATCTTCGAGCCCCTCCATGGGCCAGATGACAGGTAATTAGCCCATTCCATGCCACTCAGAAGGGCAGCAGGCCCAGACAAAGCCACACTCATAGCAGTCTGGCAAACTGTTGGCACCCGATGGACATCCGTGGGCCTGTGCCATGAGGGAGCAGCCTGCTGATTATCAGTCCAGGATTTTGTGGGTTTGGCATTGTGGGATGGAGTAAAGAGTGAGAATGGGAGAGAAAGGAAGGGACAAAGAAAAGAAAAGTGAAGAGAATAGAGCAAAATTTGGCACTGGGAAACCAAGAATGGGCGTGTACAGTAGCCAGCATTTTTGCTAGGGGCAACAATCATCATGTCTGGTGAAAGCTGGGAGCTAATTTCACTCCATCTGAACAGGTCAGACATGGGATGGCTAGCATCCCTGAGGCTGACAGGCTAATCAACCTTGTGCATGCATTTTGCTTATGCAGCCTCTGATTATAGAATTATCCCCCTGATTCCACATTAATCTCTTTGTGTTGGTCTGGAACAGAGAGCCTCGAGCACCACTGGCCGACAGCACCATGGGAGGGAGAGAACCAGCGGAAGGGATGCAGTTTCCCCTCTCCTCTCCTTCATGAAGGTGGAGAGAGCTGGGAAGCATTGGATGAAAAAAGGGGTAGCAGGTGTGATGGAATCTAGCACTCATTGGATTATGCATGCTAGCAACAGCGAGTCCTGGGGTGAAATGATGATAGATGCGCCAGTTCTGAGCCAGGAGGGATGCAGAAAAACAGCAAGGATGAAAGGAATGAAATACAAGCCTGGAGCAGATTTAGTGTTTTCTGCCTTAATTACAGAATAATCCATGTTTGCTGGGTCTGTTGAGGCTGTTCTCCTAGAAGTTGTTCAAACTGTAAAAGAAAGTTGAATAATAACTGCCAGTGCAAGCTGCAAACATGAAGATAAAGGAATGCTACAACTGCTGACGGACACTGTTGACAGTAACGTGCGACGAAAGAGAACATAAAAGCACCAGATAGCTCTAAAACAGCCACTGGCAATGACATTTCAGCAGAGGCTAACATCAGAACTCTAATACTAATTAGAACATGCAGGAACCAGGCTGAATGGTGTTTTTTCCCTGGTGAACATTGGAAGTAACATGCACAAACATGGCATCTAATAGATTAGCTGAGGGCATCAAAGGAAGAGCCAGCCACCTCTGGCAGTCACACAGCCTAGCCCTATCCAGGAGCTTCTTGAATGGCCTGAGCAAAACACACATGCAATGGTTGTGTAATGAGAAGGGCTTAGTTTGCACTTCAAAAAGGCCCACAGGGAGATCAATATAGAGACTGATTCAGTTTGCCCCAAAATTTATAAGCTCATCAATAGCATTGCTATGGCATGGCTTTCAGAACTGTCCACAGATCGATTTTTGTTGGAAAGATATTGGACAGATATTATATGCTGGGTTTTTTTGTGGCCAGTAAGTGTGGTTCCTTGAGAAGGAGGAACAGATGGAGAGGAGGAATCTCATTCTATATAGAGAGGTTTATAATGAAATAGTGACAATCGATAGCGATAGATGGGTATAGAGTCTGAGCCAAAGAAAGGCTGAGAAGGGTAGAGAGGAGAAGAAGATAAAAACAAATCTACTCTTCCCCCCACCAGGCTGTGTAATAACCTTTTAAATCATGTTTGACATTTTTAAGTTAGCCATAGTGGCAGTCCTGGGCAATATCAGAGACCTGATATTGAAGGTCTTTTTTTCCCTGTAATCTCATTGCTTTTGTTTGACTATCTTCTCGCTCTTGCTAGCCTTCCTCCCCACTAGAAAAACCCATAAAGCCCACCTCTGCGCTGGTCTTAATCCCCTAGGGTGGCCCTGACTAGTGCACCAACCCAGCCCCCCTGTTCCCAGTCGCCAGTCCACTCTGACACTGGTTGCTAATGAGAACTCACTTCTAAAGGCAGGCTGCTGGCAAAGAGATGATACCAGAAAGCCTTCTGGTGCCTCATGGTTAAATACACACATGCTTTATGAAGAGATAGCCAGGAGACTGCAAAAAAGCTGAGGCCTTTGTGCTGAGTAAACACAGGCAAGAATGCTAAGAGTCTCTAGACTTAATGCGGAATACTCCACCTGCCAGGCCTGTACTGGTGACATGGACAGGGTGTACAAAATAAGGTTCGGGCTAGAGGTATGCATGATACTTATAGAACTTAGAAAAAAAACACAGACTTGTCTTATCCTGGTCAAGGTCACAGTGGTTTTAATTACTAATTTGTTTATATTTTGCAAAATAGAACAAAATTAGTTCATTAGAAAATACCAGGGGTAGGTACAATCATACATACTTACTGCAGGAGTGGACAGGATTGGTTAAGTGTGTCCTTGGAAGCGGGTGTGGTTCGACAAGTGTTTCTTCAGCAGTGGGTGGGATTGGTCAAAAATGTCTTTGAAGGTGGGTGGGAATAGTCAAGAGTGTCTTCATAAACTGGTGGGATTGGTCAAGCTGGGTAGGACTGATCAAGAGTGTCTTTGAGATTGGGCAGGATTGGCCAAGTGTCCCCTCGAGAGTGGACAGGATTGGCCCAGAGTATTTTTTGGTAGTGAGCGTTATTGGTCAAGTGTCTTTAGGAGTAGATAGAATTTGTCGAGAGTTTGTTCGGGAATGGGCGGGATTGGTCAGGAGTGTCTTCAGGAGTGGATGGGATTTGTCAGGAGTGTATTTGGGAAAAGGCATCATTTCAAGGGATCATTTCAGTGTGTTTTAGCTAATTGGTTAAGAGTGTAGTTGGGCGTGTGGGATTGGTCAAGATTGTCTTTGGGAGAACAAGACTAAGACATTTCTGTTGTTATTCTTGTTAACTGTCTGTACTCTCTTCCATATGTTATCACTTCGCTTTGCTAATATTTCAAATCAGCTTCCTCAAAACATGTCATTGGGTCTTTCTCAGTATCATATCGGCTTCTGTTCACATTAAGAATCATACAAGGTTATAACCGCTGTCTGTTTGAACAGGAATCTCCTAATCTAAAAAAAAAGATGATTGTCAATACAGCCCATGGCACCCCACCGTGAAAGAGTGCTACAAAGGAGATGAATGGCTGGTGAGTCCCCTGAGGTGGAGGAGTGAGAGACTGGAGGCCCACACAACAGGCCTCCTTCATTAGTGCCGCACACTCGGAATCAAAATGAGTACTAATTACCTGAGAACGACTCTGACCATATGGACTGAATATTACAATGAGAGAAGGACTGAGGAACGGTTATATTTCTGACACCACTTCAGCAAAACTCATTATAAAGAATATGTAAAGCTATCGGCTAAGGGAGGACAAAAAAACGAGTGCTGATTCAATATGTTGCACATATGACAGCACTCTGTGTTATCTAAATATTCTTCTCTCTCTCGTGGCTGGTACAGGGGTATCAGGCTTTAGAGACTGGACTAATTGGCCCTCTAGGAACCTGCAGTGACTGAGGAAGTGGAGCTAACATGACAACTCTATATGAATACCAAGATTATCACAAGCTCCTTTGAATCTTTCCATCTGTTAATATACAGCACATTTGGCTCTACAATTAATTATGCCCACTCTTATTGAGGGGATTTAATGCTACTCAAACTACTCAGAGTGCAATTATTAAAATATATCAACAGAGATTCTCTGTGTAGTTAATACAGGGCTTGTCACAAATCTGTGTAAGCTCATTAGCATAATAACGGCTATTAAAATGGAAAGGAAAATTCATACAATATAGTTGGATTTTTAAAATGCTGCTTGGACCTGGGAGAGGGTGGGGGGTCAGTCATTTATTCATTTGCTAACTAACTAACCAACCAACCAACTAACTAACTAAATAAATAAATAAATAAATAAAGCCTAAACTTGAGTGTAATTGCAATTTTTACAGGACAGTTCAGGAGTTCATTAAGAGAAACTGTAATGTCTAAAATAAATAAATACAATAAAGGATATCTGTTACTCTTTGGTCCATAGCAATGCCAAGGATGTTCAGATGCTATGGCATCACATGTTCCAGAAGAAAAGTGTGTCAGCTGTGTGATCTGATGGCATGGGCTCAATTTACACTTCAACCACTAAGCCCTTACTGAGGATGAGCAAATATTTCACGTTTTTAAGACACATTTGTGTGTGTGTGTGTGTGTGTGTGTGAGAGAGAGAGAGCCTGCATCAGACAGAAATCAACTTCCGAAAGTCACTAAGTAGCTGTTGCCCACATAGCAGACGCCCTGATATTCCCGACGATGTTTGTCTGAGTGTATGTTTCTCACCTTCTCTATTCCTTTATCCATCCATCCATCAAAACAACTAGCTAGTCAATCTAATATCCATCCATCCATCCATCCATCCATCCATCCATACAACTAGCTAGTCAATCCAACTAGCTAGTCCATCTAATATCCATCCATCCATCCAACTAGCTAGTCAATCCAACTAGCTAGTCCATCTAATATCCATCCATCCATCCAACTAGCTAGTCAATCCAACTAGCTAGTCCATCTAATATCCATCCATCCATCCA
>JAOTRR010000056.1:26816978-26827260 GCA_028570945.1 Gogo arcuatus
TTTAGGGAACGCGCTCGCCAGTAAAGAGGAGACGTTTAGGGAACGCGCTCGCCAGCATGCAGACCAAATCAGAGCAGGATGCCATTCCAGCTGCACTTTAATCTTCCCACATTAACTCCATGTGGATGCTGCTCTGAGTCCAGACTTTCTCCATCCTCTGTTATTCATTTGTCTGAAAGAGCACAGGAAGAAGGGGGTCAGAATAATTGATTTATGGTGGGTAAACGAGTCCACGATAAGGCATTGTTTTATAATCAGGCGAAGCAGAGACAACCGTCTGGGCCTGACCATGTTTAATGGATGGGAGAGAGCAATGAGGAGGAGAAGAGGGGAGTGCCTGGCACAACATCCGTCCTTCATCCTATCAGTTCACAAATTCACACTCACTCCATCGCAGTGCTGTTAGCCAAATTCAGTATGAGCCAGAGCTCCAAGTCCTATCATCATTATTCTCCATTTCGACTGTAATCCGGGAGAGTGCCGAGTACATGTCGGCGCTCTGGATGAACCAACAAACAAACTCGAGCCAAAACAAGACTGAATAAAAAAGATCTATAATGAAGTTATAGTATTCCTGGGTTCTTCATGTCAAGCCCCGGGTCACACACATTTTTCTCCAATTTATCTTTGTGTGGGCTCTGTGGTGGCATGATTAGCATGTTTTTTTTTTCCGTGTGCTTCCCCATGCAGATCCTGATAGACAACAACATGACAGGCCACGACCGAGCAAAAAATCCTGGACACACCCACAATTAACGAGGATGGGAAACAATCACAAAGGGTTGGGCAAATAAAGCATTTCCATTCATCTGTCAGAGAAAGACACTTGCTCTGCAAACCAGATCCGGTGAAGTTATTCTGACAGGCAAGATGGAGGAGCAGAGCTTCTTAATATTAATGCAGGAGTTGAGAGTGATAGACACCCAACATGCCAGATGTTGAACTCTTAATGATCACTAAAAGGAAATCAATCTTCTTTCAGACACCCTGAAAGCCAATCATAGATCATAGAGAAATGTTGGTGTTTCTCTCCCTGCCCCAGGGGTATTTTTAAACAACATCCTGATCATATCAGTACACAGAATGCCGAAGGTTAATAACCCATAGTATAGGCATAAAGAAGAAAGATAATTAAATACAATCTGGCAATGAGTTAGATTTCTATTGAAGAAATTAAAACGAGACTTTTTTATTTTTCATTTTTAAAGGAAATGGTGTCACTCATGGCATTCAGACACAGACAGTCAGTTAATTGAATGCAGATTTGGTGACAAAAGCCACAGAGAGATCAGAAAGATGGCTCAAGAGCCACTGGGGTGGGTTGAGGAGACAGATTTTGGAGCAGTGCAGTATTTCTGACATTCTGAAATTTAGCTTCTAGTCGTACAGATAATGTAAACATACCATAAAAGATACATCAGTAGTGTTTTAATAGCTGATTTCTTTCACATATGCAGTGTTTAGTGTGTTTGGACGAAACCCTGGTGTGTTTTCCACCATGGTTCGGTTCTTTAGACAGATGAGAACATCTGAGAACATGTCTGATGTCTACATTTGGGTTGCAGAGGTTTTGGGTGCATTTGAAATGGGGAAAATACTGCCTTAGGAGGATGTTGAACAAGATAACGAGGCATCAAGGAAGGTTCAAAACAGATCAAACTCTCATTTGCTGTCTCTAAGATGCTGTCAAACTGCCCCATTGAAGGCAACATCGATGTATCCTCAATGCTGCCTATTACCCATAAATCTATGCTGGAGCTCCATCAAGCAATGGAAAAAAGGAACTTCATGGAAAAGTGTTTTTGTATACAAATATAAGTTTTGGGGGTTTTTTTTGCCTTTTTTTGAAAAGTTAGGAAGAAATAAACCTTGTACTATCTTAAAACCCCGTGACTCTAACCAGATATATTTGCTTGAAATGATTTGTGAGGCATCTGTTAGCCAACTAGCTATTCTTAGGTTTAGTTACATGGAGTTCTGATGTCACGTTACCGTAAACGCTTTCCTAAAAGGTCATTCCAAACAAACATCCTTAGAAGATGCCTTCAGTCAAAAGTCCTGCCTTATGAGACACCTGTCTATTATGACAGCGAGGCAACAAGGCAGTGACCTTCTGTTTCAAACGCAGCCTTTGTGTAGATGTGAGCTGCTAAATCGAGCCAAAGGACAGATGCAGCGCTGGAGACATGGACCAACAAGAACAAAAAAAAAAGCTGGATGCAATCCACAACATGTTTTAGCTATTTTATAGTTGTTTTATAGTAGATATTTATATAATTATCTAAAAGTTTATTGACCGCCAGCTCCATGGTCTCAATGTTTTGAGATGTAACTTTTTTCCATGGCTGTATTTCTAACTAATGGATGAAAGAGTTTCATGGATGAAAGTTTTTTTTCTTTTTTTTAGTGCTTTTTGGTTCATTAAATTAAGTGCATTGAAAAAAGGCACAAAAGAGCAAAAAGAATCAATTTTACTCTGATTCTAGCTCTGCAAATGGACTAATCGGTGTGAAAATGATCTTTAAGGTTCAGTGATGTACCTTGAACAAAAATCAATCAATCAATCAATCAGGTTCACCCCAGTAACCAATACACCCTAAAACTCCAGTTTAAAATGTTTTTCTTTCTTTAAAGGTCAGCAATAATCTTCGAGACAATGATTAAGGAGAGGATGTAAATATATGCATCCTGGTCAAATACCATTTTTTAGGCTTCATGAAGCCTGGACATTATTGTAAAGGTAATTAACGTAAAGTACAGGTTTGAGACAATGTCTCTCTCTAAGGATGCTACTTTAAATAGTATATCATACAATCCCAGGTCTATAAAGTCTGGGATGCGTACAAGGCTGGGTGTGATGAGCATGTGTCTGTTAACTCTTCAGTCCATACCATGTTCTGTAAAAAAGGTCATCGTATTCAGTCATATTTCTTAACACAAATAAATAGGTAGCTATGAAAACTCCTTACAATAATTGTGGCGAATAAACTAGTGAAGTTGCTTGCTCCGTCTAATAGAAACTGACACACAGGGTAAATTCTTGCCACCAGAGACATCTGCACAAATTAGCTGATAATTTAATTCTTTTTTTTCATTAGGGACACAGCGGAGTAATAACTTGAAGACAGTTCCACCACCCTATTAATGTCTTAATTCCCCCTCCCAGTCTGGGATGCGTACAAGGCTGGGTGTGATGAGCATGTGTCTGTTAACTCTTCAGTCCATACCATGTTCTGTAAAAAAGGTCATCGTATTCAGTCAAAAAGCTTCCACTGAATATCTTTCCCAGGTGCTTTGGTGTTACAGGACAACCAATGCACCTGGAGAAACGTGTGACTGCCATTCCAACAGCAGCTGTCCATTTATGCATGAAGGTTGCTTGATCTAATTATAGTCTAAACCTCAATGTATTCAAGGAGCACCTGCAGATAGATGCAGCAGAGGATCCTGTAGATGTGTATTATCTTAGCATTGGCTAGAGTACAAGTTTGTAATTATACAGCTGTTGATGAGGATATTAGATCACCAGCTGCTAGCCATGACCCACCTCTGACAACAGAGCATGAGACCACCTTCACGCTTACTGGTCTGGGTAATTATCTGGGTGTCCAGCTGACCAACAAACACACACACACACACACAGATGGACATCATGCACAAATAATCACTTCCAACTCACAATCCAAAAACAGCTGGAATGACTCAAGGACCTGCTTTATTGACTTGTTCCAGGAAGACATTAGTCTGGACATGTTTAAAATCTGCACTTGCCTTCACCATAAACACATTAAATATGTTCATACTGGAATACTTGTTAGCGATTTTTGTGCTAATGTGCTGGTTGGTGCTGTATTTGTTTCTTAATTTCAGAAGGTTGAAAGGAATTGTGTGCTGCACTGAGGTGACAGGAGGACACTGTTGTTGCTAGCGCTATTATAATGCCATGTAATAGGAGAATAAGTTTCAGGTTTTGTTGTTACAGCAATGTACAATGTCATATTAATGAGAAATTCAACATAGCAATACGAGAGATGTTGCTGAAAGTGCTGGACTCAAAGATCCAGAATGCAATGCAGCTATACGACACAATCGTAACTCTGCTTGGCTAGTTAGCGATCTACAAGATGACGAGCACGATGGCATTGATGATGGTATTAGAAGCTTTGGAAGCTGATCTGTTTTAGCAGAGTGTACAGATGAAGAAGTGAGAGAGCTGGACAGAGTACTAAAGCATTTAAAGTTTAAAGTACTAAAGCGCCGCTGCATCAATCTCTTTAGATAGAGATGAAGCAAGGGCAGAATCCCACTAGCACTACTATCAGTAAGGTAGGAATGGCATTGTGGGTAATGTAGGAAAATAAGAAGAATATGTTAAGAAACTGGAAGTTAAGAAACCTTGGATGTTGTCAATTTTTTCTTTAAGTAAATGTTTAGCTTGGCACTGGCTTAGAGGGACCATTATCCTGTTCAAACATAGTCCTGATTCAGCACTCCTCGAGCCACTTTCTTCACAGCAGTGCACAGAAAATCCTCCATCCATGCACACTAATCCACATGCGGCAGCAGTGGAGCAGGACACGTCCGAGAGAACGAGCCACTGCAGAGAGATGGAGATTGGCAGGTTGCAGACTTATACATGGAGGAATTAAATCTCTCCCCTCACCTTTTTTCTCTCTCATCCATTTGCTCGCTCGGGAATCCATCACTTTTCTCAGTGGGTGGAGAAATAAAGGCCCTGATGAACAGTAATTTCACAGCTGACATACTTTCCTCTGCTTTATTTGATAGCATTTATAAGTGTGAGGAAGTGAGCAAGGGAGTAAGTGAGAGAAAGAGAGAATGTGCAGGGCTGTTTCTCGCTCTCAGAAGAGGTGGAACATGTATTATTACTGATAGCACTGAATCAGGAGCGTGATCAGAAAGAGCCCAGCATCGGTAAGGACAAAATGTCTGGCTCAGGGTGCAGCAAATGGAAAGAGGGCAGTATCAGCAAAGTGTTGACTTAGATACCCGAGTTGTGAATTATAGGGCAGTGAAGATTTTGGGTTCTGTTAGAGTGAATTTTAAAGTTTCTCTGGGTGTTTTTTCTTTGAATGTAAGATGGACAAGCTCTCAGGATGCAGCCTGGAAAAACATAAATTCCCACTTTTCAAAGTGTTAACAGTAAACACAAACAATAGCAGCAACAATGAAGGATTTTCAAGGTCCAATTTCTCTGTGCATTTGAGGCAGAAAGCAGGAACCAAACAGAAGTCTCTGAGTTTTCCATAATTCCTTGAATTCATTCATTCATTCATTCATTCATCTTCAACTGTTAACTGCTTTATCCTGGGAATTTTCCTAGCCATGAGGTAGGAATGATGCAGAGCACCATGCACACACATTCATATACTCATTTGCTAGTGTAGTACTTGAGATCGCTCTTGGTCTTCAGACCGGTCTCGAGACCACTTTTTGAAGGTCTTGGTCTCGTCTCGGAATCAACCACATTTTTACTCAGTTTTGGCTCGAACTCAGACATTGAGGACCCAGGATTTTTTTTCAAGACCGGTCAAGACCACAACTATGGGGATATCAATAAATTACCTGTGCAATATCTGACTTATTTGTTAACATCATTACTGTAATTTGATGTAAAGCTTCCTGCTTCAAATGCAACAAATAACGTGACTCATTGCTAATTTGAAAATACTGTTAACGGCTGTCATCCCTCCCCCCCCTTCACGTGCACTGGTCTGGTCCTGGCCTTGACTCGGGCTCGCCCTGCCTTGGTCTTGGTCTTGACTTGATCTCAACCCCTCAAAGTCTTGGTCTTGCCTCAGTCTTGATACACTCTGGTCTTGGTTATGACTTGGTCTCGGTTTAGGTGATTTTGACTACAACACTATCATTCGCACCAATTTACCATACCATAGTCCACCTACTGGGATGTTTTTGAGAGGTGGTAGGAAACCACAGAACCTGGAGGAAACCTGGGAATGTTACAGTCTGGCAGAAAAACAAATCTATCTAGCTAATGCTTTTCCAAAAACTTCTGACAAATTTTAATGATTACATTTGGCCAATCATTTGTCTGTGCTATTTCTAGCTCCACACGCATATTCCTCTCGAGTCATGGATACACGATACTGTACCGTACTCTCTGGTGGAAAAGCATTATTGGTACCTTCCCGATAATCCTACAGCAATGGCAAAAGTTAAATTTCATGGAAATCATATATAGACATGCTCTATTTTTAATACAAAAACAGCACTTGTCCATTTATATTCTACTGCTATCCATAAAAGATGACTTTTCCAGTGTGGTAACATCTGGACATAGTTCCTGAGGCATATTTGTCTTCAAACTGGAAATGCTCCCTTGCATTTTGTGTGAATCAAAAGACCCTGAGTGCCAACATCTGCCTGCCTGCCTGCCTGCCTGCATGCTCTTCCTAAGTCATTGCCAGATGACCTCAATTGCGGTTTCCACCACTGGCCCAGAGGGGCTGCGTCAGCTCCACTGGGGTGGACGCTGATCTGAGAGTGAGGAACAATGCAGAGAAAACAGTCGTATAATGACCTGGATTAATGATGAAAAATTCAATGTCGCCCAGTGAGCTCCGTGACATTCATCACCGTCTGCCAATTGGCCAGTGCTTGGAGTCTTCATGACCCAGGAGATCAGACAGCTGTGTGGCCACTGTTGCTACTACTGCTCATTGCGTGCTGTCCAGTTGCACCACATCGACAGCAACAAGGGAGTTTGGTACCGCTCCCAGAATAGCACGGATACTGTTACAGTAGCTGGGCTCACACCGCTGTGGTTTTTGGAGTTTCTGCTTCTACTTTTGTCAACCTGCCTGGTTAAGAACAGAGTCTTTATCCAGTAATCCAAAAACAACATCTACTCTTGCCTTTTTTTGTGGTCCCTTCAAACAATGAAGCTTGGTTTAAAAAAATGAGGACGTCTGAAGTTTTGGAAAGCAGTCTCTTGTCTGGCATGCATACAGTTTACAAGACTGAGAGAACATGTATGAGGGATGAGGTATGGGGGGAAGATGTTGCTTGTAGTTTGTTAGCCAGACAGTCTTTCCTGAATCTTCATGTCTGAGAATGGCTCTCCCATTTTCCCTGCCCCATATAAATTGAGGTGATACAATACCCCCTCCTCTGCAATCAAGTTCCCCAGAAAAGGAGTGCTTTTTAGACCAGCTCTCATGTCTGCTTGGACCTCCTACTGCTCCACACACAGAGACAGGACTATTAAAGGGGCATCTGCGTGGAAACACATGGAGGATGGAGAAATACACAACCCCAGCACTTTAAGTGCTGTCCCAATTACCTTCTAGCACCAGACAAGAGACGCTTGGATGCCTCAAAGAGCCGCATAAAACATAGCAGTTCAAATCTATTTGGAAGAAGACCTAGAAATACATTTTTGAATAAAACCAGGAACATTTGCCGTGGCCAAAGTACACACCACACACTGATCCCAGGTTGCAGTAAAAACACAATGGCTTAGACCAGGGGACTTAAACTCAATTTCCTTTGTTTAACCTATTATCTCTTCGATTGATTAACAACAATAACTGGCTCTGAAAAGTAGAATAGGATGTTTCTAAGATAAAGAAGAGCCAACAGAAACTGGATGTACTGATTAAAGTCTTCTGTTTGTTTGTTTAATCTCTGCTAAGAACACGTATGTCCCTAATCATCTTCAAGTTATATCAGCTTTCCGCTACACTGGATGATCCATTTCAGGATTTGGAATTAATCACAGAAATGCATTAAAGGCCAACACCAATGTGTTTCTTTAGATGTGGGTCTGACTTGCACCAAAAACAAAACATAGGCCACATCGATTTTATTCAATATTTCAGCCCTGTAAGATGCAAGCCCATGTGTGCTGCATGCGGGCAATCACTTCATTATGGGTGTAATATGGATTCTAAAAAGTAGTAGAGGTATCTGTATTTGAGCTTGCTACTTGTAGACTAGAACAATGCCACAATCAGACCACGCTGGGCAGCAAAGGGAACTCCTCCTGTAGCGTTCCTTCTTTAACATGCATGAGAGCACATGCCTTTCATTCACATCACCTCCCAGTGACCCCGGTGATGGGACTGCCTGCTTGCCAAGCTGCATGGCAATCCCAATGACTGGCAATAAAATGGGTCCAAAGGCCTCATTTACCTTCTGTTTGTGTTAATATGATTTGCTGGGCTTAGCTCCATGAGGTTGTTCCTGAAATCCTGTGCCATTCTGGACCATGATAATACAGCTCAGTTCGGGAAAAAGAGAGCAAAGAGAGAAACTTGTATACTGGATATCTGACACAAATCCTGTCCACACTCAACTGTGGTAACCCTTTAGAGCTGTTTTGCGGAAATTCTTTTCTGGAGCTCAGGTTATTTGACCACAGAGTTTGGTACATTTGGTACCTTTTGTAAAAGCTTCTTTCCTGCATGACTGTGGTAAAGAGAATCGATCCCAAATTATATTGAAAATGGTGTTCTGTTTCCAAAACAAAGTTATTTGTTTTCTGTGAGGTAATGTGATTGGTACAACTTCTCACATTACTTCCTGTTTTAAGTTTCATGCCAGTGAGTAAAGTTTTGTTATGGTTAGAGGAGGAGATGGAACGTCTTACTGGGATATAAAATCAGAGTTTCGTAGGATGTGACCTCTGTATCTAGCTCACTTTTGTGGTGTGAGTGCTTGCAGTAAGAAAAGGCATATCTCCTGCTGGCCTGCGTGGCTAAAAATAATCGTATGCAAGAACGGTTCCTCGTTTGTGGGTATTCCTGCAAAAAAAGTGCTGTTCTTTACTGTTCTGGAACCAAAGGAAAATCATAAAACACATTTTGCAAACCTGTGTATGCAAAAGTGACGTAGGGAACTGCACAATCAATCCACAGTCTAGAAACTGTGGTTCTAAGCCCCGCCCCCAAACAAGCCCTGAATGCAGTGTCAAATATAAAAACACCCTAAAGCTTGTTTGAGAATGACTCTGCCATATTTTGGAAGACAGCTGGACAGCCGGTTCCCATCAATCTCAGCCCACACTGTTGCTAATGTACAAGGGAGGCGTCTGCCCAGGAATGTGTAGCATAAGCAAATATCGAGCTCGGCATTATGGGAAGGTGGGGGAGTGAGGGGGTAATTAGGACTGTTGCACTGAAAGAAGTGCAGGTGTGTGGACGGGTGATAAGAACAATGCAGTAGCCATTACTCACCCCCCACTTCCTAAGCTACTCATCTCTCCCAACCAGAGCACAACAGCAAATAGCCTTCCTGCCAACCACAGTGCAAATCTGGCACTTTGGAAAAAAACAAATAAACAAACAAACAAAAAAAATGCTTTTCTCCCCCTCCACATGGCAGGCTTGCAGAAATGAGGAGGACATGGCTAGCAGGAGAACGTGTGTTCATCATACTCTGTGAAGAAAAATCTTGCGCATGCAATTTCGATGAGAAGTCGTTTAGAATAATGGCGCAGGCTCTGCAGGCTGGCCCGTCTGAAAAGCAATTAGGATTAATTAAATGTTGGTGTTGGCACTTTGCAATATGGATCGCACCTTTTATTACGGCTAACGGCCCGCATTAATGCGGTGTACGCCATCGTTATTTTGCCGGCTGCTTATTTTCAAAAAGATGGGCAAGATGAAAGAGCGGTTTGGAGCGAAAGCTGTGAGGGAGCAAGCAAAACAAAACGATGAAACGGAAAGAAACTATAAGGAAGTTAAAAAAAAATCACAATTAAGCACATGGAGAGATGTTAAATGGATTTAGCTGGGAAGAAAAATCAATCGAAGTGGACTCTTCACCAAAAATGTCTAAACGTCAGGATGACACGATGGAGAAACCCACAAGAAGACAGAAATTCTGATTCTGACAGAATCAGCATTCTGATTCTGATCTGATTCTGAAAGAGTTAAACTCCACACATCTGGCATCAGGTTGCCATGTTGGATGAAAGAGTCCTGAGTGTGCACCAACGTCGTCAGCAGTTCGTTTTTTTTTCCTGCCCTTAGGCTGCAGATGCTCTTCTCCACCTGTACGATGTGTGTGTGTGTGTGTGTGTGTGTGTGTGTGTGTGTGTGTGTGCGCGCATGTGGATGTGCAGGTCCACACACTTTACGTAGGAAGGTGTTGTTAAGGTCATGAGGGGACACTGAGGAAAAAGGCATTCCTCTGTGATGACACATACAGTGTCATGTGTGACATTTATCCCTGTTGCTGTCAAATTATGTGTGTGTGTGTGTGTGTGTGTGTGTGTGTGTGTGTGTGTGTGTGTGTG
>JAOTRR010000056.1:26895535-26909040 GCA_028570945.1 Gogo arcuatus
TCCTTCCTTCCTTCCTTCCTTCCTTCCTTCCTTCCTTCCTTCCTTCCTTCCTTCTGTCTGTCCATCCTTTCTTCATCACTCCTTCCTTCATTCCTTCCTTCCATCCAACTGCCCATCCTTTCTTCCTCACCCCTTCTTTCCGTCATCACTCCTTCTTATCTACTTCCTTTCTTCTTTCACTCGTTCTGTCTCTCCATCCTTCTGTCTGTTCATCCAGTCATCAGCCCTTTCTTCATCCTTCCTTCATTATCCCTCCTTCCCTCCATTCCTTCTTTATAACTCCTCCCTTCTCACGCCTCCCTTTCTTTCCTTCCTCCTTCTCCTCACTTCCTTCTGTACTTACTTCCTTTCTTCCTTCTGTCCATCCTTTCTCATCAGTCCTTCTTTCCAAGTCACTCATTCTTCCCTACTCCTTCCTTCCTTCCTTCCTTCCTTCCTTCCTTCCAGCTGTCCATCTGCCCATCCTTTCTGCCTCACCCCTTCTTTCTTTCCTCACTCCTTCCTTCCTTCTTCCTTAAGTTTTCCTTTCCTCCTCCTTCCTTCCTTCCTCATTCCTTCCTTTCAGCATACATTCCTCATTCCTTCTACCGTTACTTTCTCCCTCACTCCTTCTTTCATCCATCCATCCATCCATCCATCCATCCATCCTGTCCACTCCTATATCCACTCCAAGGTAAATCAAGCTGTAAATGTAGATGTGTTATATTTTACAGAGTTGATCTGTACAGAGAAGGAAGTTTAAACAATATTTATGTCTCAGTGTTGTGCACATGTCTGGGATAAACACCATTATGTACACAAAAATGTAAAAGCCCCAGGTGTCATCCTTCTGAGAACAAAATCCTACACATCCACAAACAACACACTGTTTCTTTACCACACATGAAAAAGACTGTAGACCACCAACACCATCACCCCTCCAACCCAGCGCTATCACCCCATCATCTCTGCCCTCCTGCTTTATTTCTCCACTCTAAATCCAGCCACCGTATCTCTGTATCTTCCTCCAAAGCCGTGTCCCTGATGGATGTGAAATATTGACGGGAAGCAGATTTATTTTAATTAAAAAAAGGAGGTATGTTTACTCTAGGCTGAGGGAGACACTTCAAAATGAGAATCGAGAGCATGAGGGGGGATTTTAGAGACATGTCTCGAGCAAGCTAAAAAAAAAAAAAGCAGTGATAAAGGTACAGAACAGCAGAGGATCACGGAGGGAGGGATATAAGTATTCTTTAATGTTTGGGAGACTGGCCTCAGGAGGGACACCTGCTATAAACCAGAGTCTAACCGAACATGGCAAGGACGATGGTGTGACTCGCACCAGCGCATGCTGAATAAGGATCAGATTTATGGTAAATTGCTGTAAAGTAGAATATTAACTCTTTAAACTGGCAGGAGCCTAAGGTCAACTTACATTCCTCACTATCGTAATGGCATTCCTCTCCTCTTAGCTTCGCTGCAGTTAATAAGTCAGGAATAAACCACCCAGTGTCATGCTGCCATAAGAAAAAAAAAATCAACAATACAGATAAACTTCAAGTTACAGCTTTACCTCTGACGGTTACAAAGCTCTGACACTGGAGACTCCTTCCATAAATGTTACATAACCATCTCCTTACAGAAAAAAAATCACCATATCAATAATTGGACACGTTTTTTAATCCTTTTATATGCAGCTCCCACCGAACAAGTCCCTGTGAATCAGCTGTTACTATGGCAATGCTAACATATGAGAATGGGGACATTAATATAAACCCGTGATTTGCAGCTTCATTCTGCATAATATTCCAGGATTTTAAGGGGTTAACATATTTGCGCCATGATTTATTCAACAGAAAGTTCTGCAGAATGTTAGCTGGCATCTAGCAAAGTGGGTGAACAGTCTTTTTAACATTAGCTAGCTTGCTAGTAACGGTAGCTAGCTTATCTAGTGTTTTTTCCCTCACAAAATAATAGCTAGTTGAATGATAGCTAGATTTCTACTGACCTTTTCCTCCATAAAATAACAATTAGCGAAATGTTAGTCAAAACACCTAAAAATGCAGATCTTCACAGGTCATCACAAAATAATAAATAGCCCAAAGTTAGCTTCTCTGTTTAGTGGTTTGTCACAAGTCTCAAAATAATTAGGCTAATGCTAACTAGCGAACTACTTTTTTTCACAAATTAATAGCTAGCCTGACATTTCCAAGCTTGCTTTATTTTTTTTTTCTAAACAAAATAATAACCAGGCTAGTGTTAGTTAGCTAGTTTGTGATGTTGGCTAGTGTTTTTTTCCCCCCACAAAATCATAAATAACCAAATGTTAGCTATTTTGGCTCACGGGTTGTCACAAAATAATAATTAGTCTAATGCTAACTAGCTTGATAGTAGCCACAACTAGTGTTTTCTAACAAATTACTAGCTAGCTTAACATTTCCAAGCTTGCTAATAACCTTGGCTAGTGGTGTTTCACAAAATAATAGTGATCTAGCTTGATAGCATTGATAGCTTGATAGTTAGTGTTTTTATCATGTGATTTAGTGTTTTTTTGTGTGTGTTTTTGGCAAGTTGTGTTTCACAAAAGATGTCTAATGATTTAAAGACTATAGTACAATAAAATAACATAATAATAACTTGCTAGTGCTTAGCCTAATATTAGCTAATCAAAGAACTACTAGCTATTTTTTGTGAAGGGTGCAAATAGCTAGCATGTGCCCAAAAAATGAAAGTAAAGCAGAAAGAAAAGAAAAATGTTCTCCTCAAAACATTTCCCTGAAACTAGTTTTTCATGCGAGTGAATCAAATCACGTCCACAACAAGGGCAAACGCACACATCAATAAACCTCAGTAAAGCAAAACGCACACCCACACGTTCAATTATTCCTGCTTTTGCCACCTCTCCACTCCCCCATATACCCTCCACCCCCGCCAAAGTGTTCTTTAGTTCCACCTAAACAAATCACACCCTTATGACTGTCAGCTCATTTCAGCAATTATGTGCACATAACCACATCAAACCCAATCATCTCTCAGACTCCGAGCTGAGAGTTTGTCTGCTGACCATCTGCTCGGTGAGCCGGGGTTCAGCCGGCAGAACCTCGGTACTACAAGGTTCAAAGGGTTCTACCCTGATGGACTTGACTCGTGGTTGTCTTTCTGACATTGACAGACAGCTATTCAAGAAACAAAACCTTAAACACTTTTGTTTGTGGTAGGGACATCTGGTATTTATGTTCAATTTTACTTAATGTGCTCATTAATACAGTTCCTCAATGGATGTTCAGAGCTTTTAGCTTTCTGAAGAGGTTCTACCTGGAACATTTTCTGAAAAAGACACCAATGTTATGATTTTTCTTTCTTTCTTTGCTTTTTGCTTCTTACCTAGCATCTAGATGAAGGTGACTTCAGAACCAGTACACAGAATCCGACAGAGAACTTTTTCCTAAAAACCTTAATGACTTTGAAAGGCTTTAGAACCTAATCTTATGAGATATCCGTACGAAAAATGTTTCCAATGATAACCCTAGCCCTAACTCTACACCCTAATAACAGGGTCCCCCAAGGATGTCCTTTCTAAACATGTTCTACTTGGTCTTTTCTGTGTTGTTATGGTTCTTGTGGTTCCTCCAAAGGGAGGTTCTTGTGGTTCCTCCAAAGGGAAATGTCAAATAACCCTTCTGTGTTTTGGATATCACTTGTTTTTCTATCAGTGTACTCTCATAGGAAATTGGTTCCTAAAGTGGTCCTACTTGGAAGGGAAACGTCTTTTTAGAGTTTTAGAACTTCCACTGGTTCCTCCAAAGGGACAGATCAAAGAATCTGTTAGACTTTTTGTCCTTTTTGTACTTTTTGTCCTTTAAGTGTACAGTCTTAGAACATTGGTTCATCAAGAGTTCTTTGGATGGTTCATGATTATAGCTTTCTGAAGGGGATTAGAAGATTATAAACCCTCCATTTTGGAACCATACATAACACTTTTAAATGTTTACGATAAACTACAGTTATAAATATAACTTTTTTTCTACACTATGTTAGAAAAATATATTCTTCAGTGGTTCTTTACATGGCTAAATTTTTTTATCCAATAACAGCATTCTTTCTGAAAACAAAACCCCTTTTTATAGGATTATGCCTAGAACTTTTAAGAAGGTTTCCTTAAGGAGACAAACCAATGAATCCTGACCAGTGCTAGATGGAACTTTTTTTCTGAGAATGTATAATAATGCTAAAGAGATTTGCTTGCTCTAGTACAGTAAACCTTAAATAGTCTAATAGTCCTTTCTGAAAGGTTAACCCTCTGTTGTATGGTTCCAGAGCTTTTAGGGGTTGTCCCAGATGAAAGTTGTTCTACATGAAACCTTTTTTCATAAGAATTCACTATGTTAAATTTTCTGAAATTCTCTGTTAGGGTCCTTGTTTTTCGTGTTTTGTTTTTTTTTTTTGCTTACGTTTTGGTCCCTAGCTAACACGTGGATGAGTGTAAAATAATATTTCAGTTCTGACATAGAACCTCTATAAAAAGACAAACTAAAGAATCCTTAAGGGTCCTAGATGGAACTTTTTTTGTAAGGATATATACTATGACTTTTGAAATGTCAACCTGATCTCAAGAGACATTTGTACAAATTACAACAAAAGTAGGCTACAAATGCTAACCCCACCCCTAGTCAACTCTCTTATAAAATGTTTCCTCAAGGGTTCTACCTTACTAAAGCTGCATTCCATTTGTCACGGAAGTCAGAAGTCAGACCTCGGAATGACGTCGCACCTGAATTGACTGCGTTCCAGTACAAGAAGTTGGCAAACCAAGATGGACGCCTCCAGGAAAACCGCTCTGTTGTGCTTACTTTTTTAGAAAACACACAACTACTGAACAAATACGAGGTCCGTGTTTGTTTCTCAGCATATTTCACTGTGTAAAAAATGTTTGAATGCATTTGAATCCTAAAGACCCTTCTGAAAGGGAACCATCTGTAAGGCTGTAGAACTTTTAGATGTTCTTCCATAGAGAAACTGAAGAACCCTCCCTTTAGGATTCTACATTTTAACAGAGTGCACACTCTTTGAAAAAGCGGTTCCTCTGGGGATCTTTGAGTGGTTAATTGTTATAGCTTTCTGAAGGGAATTAGAAAATGTAGGTTCCAGATCTTTTGTCACTCATGAGGAAACCTAAATCAAAGAATCCTTTAGGATTCTAGATTTATTTATTTTTTTGTAGAAAAAGAGTTCCTCAAAGGTTCTTTGAAGAGACAAACCAAAGAAAACTACAGTTTCAGACTGAGCCATTTTAGGGAAAAAAAAGTTCCTAAAAGGTCCTTTGGATGGTTAAGTTTGAATTTTGTTATAAAGCTGGAACCTTTTTATTAAAGAAGGAAGGCCTCTGTAATAGGGTTCTTCATAGAACCTTTACCTCAGAGGGATAAACCAAAGACCACAACACTTTTATTCAACTTTAGCCTTTTTTTCCTAAGTCCATGGCTTTAGAAAAAGTATTCTTCAGTGACTAGCTGAATGGTTAACAGTTTTATCTTCTACCTGGAACCTTGTCTGAGAAGGACACTCTTTGTTCTACATAGAACCTTTAAGGGTCACCCAAGAATGCCAAACCAAAGGCTCTTAATGTTTCTAGATTTAATGTTTGAGAAAACAATGTTAATTGAACTGTACTTTGCTGATTAAAGCCTTAGAAACCGGAACTAAAACCGGAGCTAAAAACCTTCTCAGAGCCCGAAAGTTTTCTGGCGATGTTCACATACTTGTTTGATTTTGTTCAGTCATTAAAGCACTGCTTACAAATTCTCAACATGTCGTGTGTTATGACACCACAAGCTCCTGTTGCTAAAGTGTCACTATCATTAGTGGCCTGTGAGCTTCAGAGAGAAAAGATGGAGCAGTACATTAGCAGAACCCACTGTATTTTTTTCCTCCATGTGCGCTGAGTGACTCTCTAGCCTCTGATTAAACGTGTGCTGTTATTACGGCTGATAATGACGGAGCTGACTCTAGTGTTTACTCATGCAAATCAGCCTGTCCGCTGCTAATGCAGTTGTTTGTAATTAGCCGGGATGCGGCTGCCAATCAAGACACACCTCGGGATTGGAGCTGCTGAAATGAAAGCAGGTTTGGTCTGAAATGGTGGTCAATTCAGAACCATTTGTTGTAAAATTTCGTTTTAAGGATTGAGTGCAAAAGAATTGCATTCCTCTTGGTTTCTGGGTGAAAAAATATCAAATATACCTTTTACAGCAAAAGTATAAATCAGAATCCCATGTTCATCAATGATGTTACATTTTCACTGTAGTCTCAATATTACAGCCAATCAGTCAAGCTCAAAAGTTTGCACGCCCATTGATGTGCCTTAGTTATTTATTTATTTTCATGTGTCATTAAGATGTTTAATGACATCAAACAGCCAATGAAAGGTTAATTCATTTAATCCTATTTAAGGAATAAATAAGGAAATAAGGAAGGTGTAAATTGGCTTGAAGTTAACTTATGAATTAAACTAACAATCAGTTCTAACAAGACATGATAAAAAACAAGATATGGAATTTTCATAGAGATGGAAAAAAAATCTGAATGTTTACGGACAAGTACATCATTATTTTCTATTAAATGTTATTTATTAATAAATTCTTAACATTTATTATTATTATTATTATTATTATTATTATTATTATTATTTATAAAAGGAAGAAACAGACAATGATTGAGGAAAAAAACTGGGGAAATAGTATTTAATTTGTTAATTAATTTATTTATTTGCATATTTAATTTATAGGACGTATTTTAATTTATTTGATGTTCAATTTTCAAGATGGAAGCTAGTCGTACTATAAATAGCAGGATTTCTCCTTTCCTTTTTGCGTTTCTATTGGTTTTGCTTTTTTATTTGATAACCTGACACATGTAGAACTACAATTATAGTCTGTGCTAAAAAAAAAAAGAAAAGTAGAACACCACATATCTATCTTAATTTTTTTACATTCTTTCAAATGGACAAAAGTAGACAGACCTCTGAGGGTTAATGTTTTTAAATATCAATTCTGTACATTCATTATGGCCATGCCTTATAAAAAATAACCATCATGTCACCTCAGACGCTCTGTAACTGTAGCTCTGTCTTTTTTCCTTTTAATTTCATAACCAGTCACTAGATTACACCCCTCCCTCACCCTTATCAACCACCCACACACCTACACACCCTAAAACTGACTTCAACACCCAATCCCATATTCATCTTAATTCTCTTTAGCTTGCCAAAACATTCTTCGTTCCTAAAAGCCCCCGTTGTCGACAGAGAAAGAATGGCTCAGCGAGACAGAAATGAGGACGATACGAATGTGGGCTAAATCGGGGGTTTAATTTGTTGCAGTGAGCGAGTGCTGAGATATGTAATCGTGTGGTGGGTCAGCGAGGTTCTGAGCACTCCATCAGTCATGGTCATGTAGTGGAGGCAAACAGGAAGCAGTTTGTTGGACATCCTTCACACGCTCACGATCCCTCTGTAGCTCGGGGCGCCCACGTTATGGTGATTAGTCTGCTGGCGGGGTGTGCGGTGATTAATGTGGTGTCAGAGGTAGGAGTAACACCCCCTTCAACAGCTCCAGCATCAGTAATGACACCTGGGGACGGTGGACGGGGCTACCTGCGGATCTGTATCTTTATTCCAGGCATGATCTTCTCCCAGGACACCGCCGTCAGCATTTCTGTCAGCTTAGCGTGGATCAGGATTTTATTAATGGCTCCACACTCTCATCAATTGGGTATTAAGTGACGTTTTGTGCTACAAACGCACACACATACACCCCACAAATATGCCCGGGTAGTCATGTGAGAAAATATACAACAGCGCTGTATATTCAGAATGCTCAATTCTGATGTGTTAATTGATTAATTTTCTATAACAGCAGTTCTGACAGCTGCAAATCTCAGGTTTATGTTAAAGTACTTGTTCTAATACATTTGAATTTCTCATAGGAAGGCATACATACTATTTTTCTCAGATTGAGTACGAGTATAAGGACGTGTTTTTTTGGTACTCATCAATTACAGAACTGACTGATGCAGAAACGATGCATTACTTTTTATTCACCAATCATGGACATCACTGAACAGTTTATTTAGCTATTTATATTTTTGACATGAAAAGACAACGCGCGTTCTTGCACTTAGGCTACCATACTCATTCTTTATAACATGAGAGAGTTGATATGAAATGAAATGCATTTACGAGCTACATTAGTTTTGGGTTGCAGTGCAGAACAGCGGGTTCTGTTTCAACTCAGAAAAGCGCATCCACACAGCTGTAAGTAAAGTCTTCTTTTTTTGCATCAGAATCAGTGTCATTTGGTATCAGAAAGACTCACGATATCAATATCACTATCAATGCAGCCATAGTTGCTGTAGTATCAACTTACACAGGGACTTGCATGGTGGATCCTTTATATTCACAAAGTCTAAAAAACGTTATCAAAAAAAGAGTGTTTTTAAATGTTGATATGGTTACGTTTTATGTAAGGAGTCTCCAGTGTTAGCACTTTGTAACGGTGCTTCAAGACAGAGGAGTTTGTCGTTTCTCAGTAACATGACAAGGTATGAGAGCAGGAAAGAACTTGGACATCTTGGACAGTCAGTTACGAAGTAGTGACAGAGAAAAGGAAAGGTTTCTTGGTCAGATAACAAACTATGTTTTTTTAAAGTCTTAATTACTTTAAGAGAAAGAAAGAAGTAAATAAAAAACCCAGAGAGATTGTTGCCTGAGGTGGCTAGCACACCATTTTTTGAATTGTTAAATACATTCAAATGCATTTGTGTTATTTAAGATTCAATGCTGAAAATGATTATAAACAAGCACAATTTAATTTTTAAGAGTTACCAAGGCTACATGGCACCAAAATCATGGAATCACAAGAAATACATCTGAAGATACATTATTTAATCAAAGTATCCTCCTGGTGAAGGAAGGCTCTGATGGTTTCCCAACTCGTGGAATTCCACTGCACACCAAACGTTGATAGATCAAGTTTTATCTCTTGTAATAAACCAGTGCAGGACCTCAACCAATCAACAGTCCAATAGGTGTGAACTGGGTTGAACAGTAAGATTGGAGGAAGTGAAGGAAGTGCTCTGCAGTGCTCTTCATCATAGTCAAGGACACATGTATAGAAAGGCTTGGTGTGAAAACACCACTAAAATGGTTTGTAGGATTGATTTCTATCAGGGAGTGGTACAGAATAATATCACAGAGATACAGAACAAAAAGACCTCCCAACATATTGCCTGCTTCAAATATGGTCTTTATTCTAATATTGGTATACATTTTCAAAGGCTTATGTGTTGAAACCAAAACGTGTTGTAAATCAATTCTGATATATGATACAAGCTACAAAGCACATTTTCAACCTCTCCCATTGTTTCCCATTAGAGTAGATAGCACTGCCACCCAAAATGCCCCAGGGCCTGTCGGTTACCATGCAATCTCCATGGCAACGCAGTAACAACCAGCAAGCGAGAGCCCAAGCACAGAAGCCAGGTTGAGGTTTGGAGGTAATGGGGAAGTTCTATGGATTTCCCCAATTATTGTTTATGGGAGGGAAATCCCAAGCCAAGCCCAGGCTAGGAGTTAATGAGAAGCTTGCTCGCATAGCAGCCATGCCCGAGCACAGGAACATAGGCAGGAACCGCCCCAGGCAATGATAAGAAACATTGCCAACATGTTTTTTTTTTTCATGGAAATATACTAATAGCACTGCATATGACAAAATGAGCACTGAAAGGAGTAATAGCTTTTGCTAATTGGAGTAATGCATTCACCTTCGTTCATTACTGATGAAGGAACACCTTTAATTCACTTTAAGTTATCAAGGCTTTGGCTAGTAGATACTGTACTCAATTATACATTATGCTTGTTTAGACCACAGTACTGTTGAATTCTTGATTCTGATTGGTCAGAAGGTGTTGAGTAACAGTAATGTAGCTGCAAATCACAGCTTCATATTAATGCACTCGTTCTAAAATGTTATCATTTCAATAGTAACAACTCACACAGGGCTTGTTATATTGTTTGTTTGGCAATAATGGAAGGAGTCTCCAGTGCAAGTGCTTAGTACTGTCAGATGTAAAGCTGTAACTACAATAAAAAGAAAAATAGAGGCTGGTGAGGCTGGTAATGTAAGTGTTAACAGGAATTAACTTGATTTATGGATGTTCCACAACATTACCAGTAATTATAAATGGATTAAATGTATGACTTATTGTTCTTTAACTAATACAAAAAATGTTTGCCAATTTCTTCAGTGAAAGAGGAATAAAACAGATCATGATGCACTGTTATAGGAAAATGATCAACTTCATGGTGGTAACGCTGCTTCAACACTCCACCTGATTGTTGATAATGTTCCTATAACAGCACAACATGGAGCATTTTATTCCTCACATATGATAGAAATAGTATCATAGAAAAAGACTAAGACCTCACATTTCTAGTATGTGGCCACATTGAAGGGGATCATAGTAAGTGCATTTCCACTGATGTTCCTGGATCTTCGAGGAACTAGAAAGACAACACGTTTATAAAATGCCATGGAAGAGCAGTCAGTGGCATTCAGTATGGCAAGATCCAAAAAAAAAGGCTTAGCAAAGAGTTGCTTGGATGTTTAAGCAGTCTAGCTTTCTAGATGGCTCCTACTTTGAACCTTTTTCCTGAAAGGTAAATCCTCTCTTGTAGGGATCTACATCAGACTTTAAAGGCAGGGGTGTCCAGTCTTATCTGCAAGGACCAGTGCAAAGGACATGTTTTTGTTCAAACAAAACTAATTCTTGGTTGAATAAAAAACCTGTAGCTACACTGGACCTTTGGGGATAAGATTGAATACCCCTGATTTAAGACTTCTTTAAGACCCAGGAACTAAAAACAGGCCTCCTGATTTCCTGAAAAAGTTCTTGATTTCTTCTTTAAGTTCTGAGGAAGAAACATGCTTAGCAGCTCTGCTCCACTCATCTCCAGTGTGGAAAGAGGTGGAGAAACTGATAGGAAAATGGCTGAAGAGGCCAGACAAGACTTGAAACTGAGACTGAGATTCTTCTTCCCAATTACCCCAAAATTAGAGGGTTCCTGATTTTCATCTACCTAATCTCTCTGTTCTTCTCCCATTACCACCTTGATCCACTAACTTTCTGAATCATGGAGCTCTTCTTCAGTTATCTCTGACTCCAATTGCTCACTATGCTATGGACTAAGGATCAGGGTAAGAATATTTTATTAGTGAGATGTTCAGCACCCTTTACTGGAAGTTCAGCACTCCACAAACTAACAAAGTAGGTCATCAGCCCTCGTTTGTGTGTTCCTGACATGGTTCCTTAAGCAGAAACCCACCTAGTGGTTCTGCTCCATTCGTTTCTCTTCAAAGATGAGAAAGATGTGGAAAAAAATGTGTTGATATCATCTTTGAATAGTTCAGCTTGAACTCAAAATCCTGACTGAGAGTGGAAGGATATACCAGAAAACTCCTGTCTAATCTCTTTTTTTCTCATTACCCCGCCCCCCCAACCTGCAAAAACATTACTACTCTTCATCTTCTCCAGAGGTTCTTCTTCAGCAGTTCTCACATGCTCAGGATGAATCCCCTCCCTCCATCCCTACCAGTGGTTAAGCTCAGTGACTGTCTGGAGGATCTTAGTGATTTGTCCTGGAAACTCAGCACTCTTCAGGATGAAGACCACCTGATAATTCGGTTCACATTAGAACAGCACACAGCAGTCGCCAAGCTAAGCCTGATAGTAAACACATCTTCACTGAAGGGAAAAAAAGTATGGCCAAGCTATCTAACCATCTTGACTATGGCTCAGGAGGGGAGTTCACTGTTTGGATGTTCTCCCATTTTTAGCCACTTCCCAACCAAAAATAATAGTCCTCCCCCATGTCATTAAAGCCTCCCAGGGAGGCAATAGGAGTAGAAGCCACTATGGAAGCAAGCTGTTTCCCACCTGTGATGGGTGTGGGGAGGGGGGTGTTGGTGGGGGCAGTAGTGTTGGAGAGAACATAGAGAACGAGTGGCTTTATTACCACTGCTCGCTATAATGACAGAGGGAAAAGGAGCTAAGCCTGCTGGGTAATTGTCCCATAATTCACAGCTGAGTGCATGGGGAATTCCCACAGGTGAGCTCCAGTGTCTGGATGGAAGAGTCAGGTATGCCAAGCCACAGTGGGAATCTAACCCATGCTGGAAAACTGAAAAGTGGAACAACAGACACAACTTTATTTTTTTCCTTTTCACATTCCAGACATAAACAAGTAAAAATAGATATGAATTTGATTGACACATTCTTTCCATCTGAAACTGGTGGTATAAACTGTCTGATCTTCATGCCAGGATTACAACGCCTCAAGGTCTCAATTCATACAGAAAAGAAAAACTTCCTCCATTCCTCTGTTGCTCTCTTTCCCTAATGAGATTCCTGCCTCTTTGATGAAAGAGTGCTCTCCTCCAGCAGACGGAGGAAGCGAGTTGCGGCTCGTTACGCGAGCAGATCTTCAGCTCTTCGCCCAGGAGAAAATGTCTTCATCGGCTGAGTGTGTCAACAGCACTGCACCTGCCATCCCCATACAGCCGGGTATGGTCCCAATAACACAACATGTGATTAATCAAACCCATACAACACACCATGCACACTCATCCCAAGGAGGAGCAATGTTTTATAATAAGAAAGAAAATACATGCAGAGAGAAGGCTGAGAAAGATGAATACTGAGCTGCACCAACAAAAATGAAGCTTTAACATAGATTACAGAGGAAATAAAATTTTGATTGATTGATTGATTGATTGATTGATTAAGCTGGAACAAACGTTGTTTTACAAATTTAACCCTAATTTTATTTTATAATCAGCACTAATGAGAAGACAGGATGTGGCAATTTATTTTAATTCAGAGAAAAAAGTTAGAAAGTATAATAATAATAATAATAATAATAATAATAATAATAATAATAATAATAATAATAATCGTTTTAAAAATATGTTGCTTTTTAGATTAAATGTAGACTGCACCTTTAGTTTATCTTTAGGGGGAAAAGGGCAATTATTAATTATTTCATAATTTTTATTTATTGATATTTGTTTATTATTAAGCAGGACCAAACCACAAATAAAAATAATAACATTCGTTTTTAAATTTTACAGTCAAACTTAACTGTAGGTTGCTGTATGATTTTAACTAAAAAAAAAAGTTAGAGATTAGTTATAGTGAGAGTGGTGCTGGTTCGATTTCATTCAATTTAGTACAAATTTAAAAGTACAGTTAGTTAAAATAAAGGTACAAACACAAGCTTCACCCTTTGTATCTTTTGATAAAACCTGAGTTGTCTGAATTGTTACGAATTACATACAGTACCAGTCAAAGGTTTATACACCCCTACTCATTCACAGGTTTTTCTGTATTGTGACTATTTTCTACATTGTAGAACAACACTGAAGACATCAAAACTATGAAATAACATATGGAACATATATAGAATTATGTGG
>JAOTRR010000056.1:26952645-26963806 GCA_028570945.1 Gogo arcuatus
AACACTGAGAAGGAGCGGCTCCAGTTGCTCCGAGACCTGCATGACCAAAGGGAGCAGCACTATCAGGAGCGGATAGGCTTTAAATGGGTAAAACTAGACCTGTTGTCCAGACAAGTGGAGCTTCAGAGTAGATTCGCTGGAGTGCAGCCATAATTATTTCAACTGTTATTCACAATGCCAAGTTGGCAATGTTCTCCCTTAAAATATATATATATATATATATAAAATTTATATAAGGATTAAAATGTGGTGATATCAATGTAACATTCCGATATCCATATGTAATTCCATAACATATCGAAATATATTCATAATTTTTATGTATATTTATTTAATAATTAACTCGATGTACTTGCAATGTACAAAAAAAAAAAACACTCCTTTTAAAGTTTAGTAATTAAGAGCGAGCAAATGCCCTGTCTTGTCCTCAGCACGTCAGAGACGTCAAAAACGATTTTCTGAACACTCACAATACAAATCACTGCTGTCCTTTAAAGGTGTAGAGTGAAGCAGCGTGAAGCTTAAAATCAGCTGAAATCTTAATGCAGGGTGACAGTAATTACCCAGAGCACCATCACTGTGGCCTGTGGGATGACAGAATGGTGTGCAGTGTTGAACCAACAGTGTGTGTGTGTGTGTGTGTGTGTGTGTGTGAGCGAAGAATAACTCAAGCAGGTAAAGAGATTAGCGAAGCTTCACTTTACTTACTGCATACACCTGAACATGGCCTCATCAGTGGTGGAAAGAGTACAAATCACACAGACAAGTACAAGTAAAGTCAGAGTAAATAGGTCATCTGGCAATAACTTAGTTACAAAAAGTCTACAATAGACACAACTAATCTGAAAATGTTCCATATCCGAGGAATGCATTTATACACAATTATGCTAAATAAGTTAGCTATGCTGTCAAGAACACTGCCTCAATTATCAACTGTAGCTTAAAAAAGACAACATTAGCTTGCTATGATTGTTAGCTAATTTATTCATTTTTCTAGCGATGGTTATCTATCTAGCAAAGATGGGCCTTACATATTATCCTATTGGTTGTAGCAGCATTTAGATAACACTTATTTAACACAAAAGATAATCATTACCAAACATTTTAAGTTTAATACATAGCTCTCATACTGGAAAACATCTAAAGACCTTGCTAGCTAGTCTAGCTCACTCATGCTAATGGCTTACGTATAAATATTTTTGGACCAGGGATGCTCATCGGTGTCCACTGTCTCAGACATTGCTGATAAGCATTTGGTGCCTGAAGTGTAGACTACTTTATTTTGATTGGGTTTCTAATTGGGACATGAATTATTTAAAATATTCACATTCAACTTTTAAGTCTTCTGGGGTTAAACGCAGTATTATTATTTTTTATACTCTGTAATGCTGAAAAAAGAAATGCAGCAAAGTTGACTTTTTTCAATTTCAGGTAAAAAATAAAAGTACTATGATTTAATTCTACTCAAAAATGTACCATTACAGTGAAACATATACTCAAGTAATGTAACGAGAGTACGTGTAGTTAGTGAGTTTCCACCCCTGGGCCTCACTTACGGTAGCTGAAGTACATTAAACCTTTTCCTTGCAGTTTATCTTCCAGTTAAAGGCAACAACACAAAGCTATCATATCATGGGTTGAAGGGGTTAATGGTCTTAACCCTGAGATGGCAATAAGTCTGTATACAGCTAGGAAGTTAAACAGCTGGTCCTCTAATGTGGTGTGAACAATCCAGAGCTGAACACAATCAAAATGGTGGAGTTGATGTTGGACTTCAGGGGGTGGACTTGAGGGGTGGACTTGAGGGGACAGACTTGAGGGGGCAGACTTGAGGCAGCAGACTTGAGGCGGCGGACTTGAGGCGGCAGACTTGAGGGGACAGACTTGAGGGGGCAGACTTGAGGGGGCAGACTTGAGGCAGCGGACTTGAGGCGGCGGACTTGAGGCGGCGGACTTGAGGGCGCGGACTTGAGGTGGCGGACTTGAGGCGGCAGACCTGAGGGGCAGACTTGAGGTGGAGGACTTGAGGGGGTGCCCTTGACCACTGCCTCCCCTCACCTGACTGGATAAAACTATTGGCCCCTTTTACACAGCCTGTTCAAGGCAGGAATGTTGCACCTTTATTCTGCCTCACCATTCTGTGTAAAACATCCGAATATGGAATGGGGACACATTTTGTTCTGCCTCTGAGCCAGAATCTCTGGTAGTAACAGAGCCAGGATCGACATCTGTGTAAAAGGTACAGCCGACATTGCGGAACAGAGGTGTGATGCTTTTTGACATTGATGTTCATTCCGAAACTAGCATGAATTCAAATGTCTTCGTCTACGGAGAAGATGGGTTTGAAGATGGGTATAAATGTGCACATCTAGCAAAAGCACAACAACACTGAGTTCACTTGCCATTATTGTTGTGAAAGCAATGCCGGTATGCTGGGGTTATTCGTATTTCCCACGCGTAATATTTTATACATCACCATAGATGCCGATGCTCTGTTGTGTTACATGTCACAGCTCTGGTTCACCAGAATGCTATGTAAAAACACACACTGGCACGGCTTTATGCCGGCTTTGTTTGGTTCAGTGTAAACAAAAAAAGCTGGCATATTGAGTGGTCTTCTTTACAGCAATATTGCAGGATCACTGTGTAATAGGGGCTTATGACGGTTGTAGAGATCTTCAAGTATTTGGGACCCACTATCTCTCAAGACTTGACGAACCAACACTGACTGTATTGGCAAAAAGATTCAGCAGGTACTTCCTGCATCAAGTGAGCACGTACAACTTCCCACAGGAGCTGTTGGTTCTACAGTTCTACACAGCCCTGTAGGGAGAAACCTGCCCTCTCTTAAAGACCTGTCCTCCTCCAGAGCTCGGAAGCGAATAGAAAACACAATTGCCAACCCATCACCACATACTTGACCTCTTTCTCTCCAGAAGACTCTTCATTTCAATGTGTCAAAACCACCAGTCACTGGGGAAGCTTGTTTTTGCCTCATAAATTATGAATACTTATTTGCCTCGTAAACATCATGACCATCACTGACAGCATTGTGTTTGTGTTTAAGATTGAGTAACTTTGTGTGCAATTGTGGTATATAGTATCCACTTCATAAGAGTTGTGTGTTATATTAGTTCTTGAGTCGTACTCTTTGGTATGTTATTGTGATAATGTCTATAAGCACAATGACAGCTCAACAGTTGAGACAAATTCCTTGAATACTCCAGTGTACTTGGTCAATAAAGCACGATTCTGACACATTGACTCAATGCTTCAAGCTCTGATGTAGCTCACTAATCTCCTGAGGCAGTATAACCCATTACAAGCACTTTACTCATCTAAGGTAGGCCAACTGTTAATCCTGAGAATCATCAGCACTCACAGCTCAAGTGGTGGAAGATGCTTTCCTTACTCCACATCTAAACTCTGGAATAATGTCCTGGAGAACATCAGGAACACTCAGCATGTTCCGTCAATTCTTTACATGTGCTAGCCTAGAGTATAAAGAAAACGAAACACTGCATTTGCCCTGAAGCATGTATTTATTTTTAAAATTTTCAGAGCATCCTTCTACTTTAGGGTGTGATTTGTTGCTTCCAGAATTGTAGGGAGAATATTTTCTCGACGGATTCGACACGGACTTTCATGTCATCTCCACATCTTCAAAAAACAGTTACAGTATAGCTAGCTACAGTATAGCAGCTATCTAACGTTAGATCTTCCTGTAGCCAGGCATACAGGAAGTAAAGACAGGATTTTCAGCTTGTTCAGAAAATGCTATACTTTCTTGAACAGAAAAAAGCACTTTTAAAAATGATGTTTTCTCTCTGGAACAATTATAGTGATTTTGTTTATGTTTTCGATTACATTCCAAGTAAAAAAAATGTTTGTTTTTGTGCCCTGTTAGGTTTTTAATCTTCAGTTGTTGTTCATGTTGTTATTGCTGTTATTATTAAATTATAGGATCTTGGCATAGTACTGCCATTAGAAGGTTCCCCAGACAGAAGTTTGAAAGATCTTATAGGAACACAGCCTGTTCTTTTGCACTCTCTCCCTAGAGTACCTGGACATTGCTTTGCAGTGTAACAGGGTCCTGACCCGATACCTGAAACAGAAAGACCAATGCAGCCTGAATGTTAGTAATTGGGAGTGATGAAAAGCCCCAGAGGCTCCGATGGAACATGATCTACAGACTCGCTCAGCTTCTCTCCACTAATGCCATCCAGCAGCGTCCTCCAGGTCCCTGTACAGGTCATTATGAGGAGTTGCGCGAGTTAAAACAATGCTGACCTCCTTCTGTTTCAATTCATCACGCATCAGTGGAGGATGTGTCTTACACTACAACACTTTTTTTTTTTAAGGAAAGTTTAAATATAGGACCAGGTAGAGCTCTCTCTGAAACAAGGTTCTAACACTTTTTCAGGCTCACATTTATGCAGTAATTAACACTACTATACAATTGGACATGTGTGTGTTCATTATGTAGTAATGTCAGTCTCATGATGAAGAGTTCACCCACAACTGCATGGTGTTGCCATATGGCAACAATTCATTTCTAATTTTTTCCAATAGGCAGTACCATAAAACCTATGATTTACTATTTATTTGTGAAAAGGGGGACTTATTTTGATATGAAACATAATTGTCAGGTCACATGACCAGGAAATACTGGTAGTGCTTCCCTTGAAGGTCATCATCTGAGGGCTGTCAACAGTGAAGCGTTGTTCAGTATTTAGACAAAGTTCTTTAAGGAAAAAAAACATTAAACACTGTGATAAGTAAACTTTATGTATGTATGTATGTATGTATGTATGTATGTATGTATTTATTTATTAATTAGGTTTACAAGTTTAGATGTTGTGAGTCTTTTGTAAAATGTAATTGTTGCCATATGGCAACAATATGCAAATATGTAACTGAAGTGTGTCCATTCAGCTGATTGGAATGTAATAGACTTACATAAAACTAGGACACTCTAAGAATATATTTACAACTTTTGATATTTTGAAGTAAAACATTATTTATACTTGTGTTTGTAAATGTTTTGTAGTCTCATAAGGCATTGTAAATGTTTGCCAGTTTGCAAATAAACTGAAATATGATTCAGATGATTATTGGAACTGTAAGCTGCATTGTGTGTTATTTTTTTACTATACAGTCATCTTAGACATGCTGTTTTCATCTTTAGAAGATTCATGTATCATTAAAAAAAGTTACATTTTGAAGGAAATATTAGATTTTACAACACTTTCCACTATTGCATATTGTTGCCAAAAGGCAACAATTTACTCCCCTTTATTTTATTTTTTTTCAAAATATTTTTAATATTCCCCTTATTTAAACCATATTAAGTAGCCATATTTAATGCATAGGTAATAATTCATGCAGTAGAGGGTTCATTTGATAAAAGTATGTAATTACAAGAGTGAGGAAGGAATGTCTGGAGCCATTGGGTTTAAGGGGTTAATTCAGGAATCATCAAATTGGTGTCACCAAGGAACACATTACAGTATTTTCATGCACACTAAAAAAAAAACTCATGCAAGACATTTATCAAAAACGCAGCATGAAAGATCACACAGAATCCCTGCATTCATTCACACTGTAGACATGCATGAAATGCTTGAGTTTGCTTAACAGCGAGAAATGAAAAATTGCAGGACATGGGCCATCATTCACATCAGCATTAGCATACTGAGTGCCTGGGGAATGTAAAGTTTTCTCAGTCAAAGCGACGCTGATTTTGCGAAAGCAGCGCAATAGCAGCGCAAACAGCCGTGTATGTCACTGCACCAGTCAGATTTATTAGCATGCCAGGAACGACATGGTAATTGATGCTTTCAATTCACAAAGAGTCACTAAGGAATTTACAAGCCGGGACATACTAATAGGATGCGTGGCGTGGATGAGTACACAAGGTCGGTAATGTGTTACAAATAGCGATTTATCTTCATTAAAAAAAGAAAAAAACCTAGAGCTTTGGAGGTTTTCAGCAAGACACATCAGCGGCAAATGAGATCCTGAAGTGCCATAGTTGTTACATTTTGATTTAAATTAAAAAAATGATTAACACTAGCAAAATTTAATTTATCCAAAAAAAAATCAGGCATACATACTGTAGTACTTCAGCATTGATGCTAGTTTTAAACATATCCAGATCAGAGTGATCACAAAACCATACTCAGACACAGGAAGGAAACACACACGCATGCACACACACCAAAATATAAAGCCTTTGGGGGTTTAATCAGTAATCCACATCTATCAGGTCATCAAAACCCCCCTCTGTGCATCATTTAGCCACATCACCCCAAACACCGCCAGCCCCAAATGTCATTACGCTCTCATTACTCGTCCAGGTTCTGGCCTGCATCTCAAATTGCTCATTTAACTCGATGATTTCAGCCAAAATCCATCCCTGATATTCCAGCTCCTCTCCTGGAGACGCACAGACGAGCTAGAGTGACTGTTAGTATTAGCCAGCACGGGGAATCTTTACAGGATAAATCAAGCCAACCGCTAAAAGAGCAGGGTGAGTACATGTTTGTGCTAATCGTGTAATAAGAATTCAGCTGCAATCACGAAACACACATTTAAATTGAAAGATAATGACTTACCTTAATGTCCCAAGGCAGAGTCATGTGGGCAGAAGGAAAGAAAGAAAAAGAGAAGGGAAGAGAGGATTAGATACAGTTACACAGCACATGGATGATGAATGTATCCTGTAGCAAAGGTTAGAACATATTAACACAGTTATATCATGACCTTAGTACAGTGTTTATAAGGCGATAGTTATATATATTGGAGATACTGATGGAATCACTAGAACACAATCAGACCAAGATTTATAATCTGATATTAATACATAAAATAACACATAAGCCCTTCGTGACCAGCCTTATTCCAACAGGCATCATGTTTAATATCTATTTGACGTAACATCTCCATTTTATTTTCTTATTATAACACGTCCCTGACTTAGAACGTCCTAACAACTGCTCTGGAATGTCAAAGTCGCATAATAATAAGGATGGGACTAATTTATAGTCATGTGGGCATGTGTCATAACTGTCTAATGCACTGTATGTCATCCCTGAAAGTGTCATAACACAACCTTATGTCAAGAAATAAATCATCAGCATCTCGTATCTTAGATTTTAACCTGACGTTAAAATTAACATTTTTGTATTATGCCTTGGAATACACCTCTTATAAATGTCTAAAAAAAGGACAATGTGTCATTCTTTAAGAAATTTAATAATAATAATAATAATAGTAATAAAGCAAACTCCTGTAGTATAAGAAGAATTAAACACTTTAGGATGTAATTTTATTAGAAAAATAACAAAATCAGGATGGTAACAGAAATGACGCTTCATCACACCATTGCATTATTGATTATTTTCCAATAACAGCAGGACATGGAGTGGTTGTTTTTCCCCCTTACCTATTACATATAGTGTAGTGGAGATGTGGGCATGGTTATGTTTAACGTAACTTATAGAGCAAACAAGTGAAAGTTTGATAAGTTGATATACGTCATGTGACTGTGACAGTCCTAGTGGGTTATGTCAGTCATCATGAAGGGCTTATGTAGGTGTCATAGCACTATGAACCTTGCCCTTATGAAGGTGTTACTTAATACTGTTTACTGTTACAACTGCAAATATATGGTTTCTCTCATATATATATATATGATATGATTTTACATTTTTTTGTATACTAACCATCTTAGCATTATAGCAAACCCTTGATTCTTATTGGTCACGCTTATACATAAATATTGTCTTGTCAGCGTGGAAATTGTAACCACAACCAGAGCGACAATACAACAATGTATTGATTTTTCTCCACCATATCAGAGTCATGTGCGAACTGAAAAACACTGCAGGCATCGAACTTTCGCCTGTCTACCAAAATAAAAACCTGATAATTAAAAAGTAATAGAATGCCAGCGAGAGAGAGAGAGAGAGAGACAGAGAGAGAGAGATGCATTCACAAGAGATGGGAAAACTGTCCACCTTTCACATTTACGGCTGATCACATCTCCATTTTTATGGCGACCAGTGTTGTGATAGAGAAAGCCTGACTGCTCTAATGAGATGCCACTTGATTTACAGGCTGGAGAGTTGATAGCAACAGTGGTGCACCAAAAAGCTGTTCCCCAGCGCAAGAGTGTCGATAGAGATCAATGCAGTCAATGGTATTATTAATAAAGTCCAGCGCTGGGAAAGACACGAGGGAGACACGTGATGTTAAGCCAGATTGATCCGAAGGGAAATGGATTTCATAAAGCACCCGAATGGCATCATTATACAACCAACAATAGAGTCTCACTTACAGGAGCTGTGAGGACAAAGAAGGGCTATAAAGTACAAATCAGACATCTACACACACACACACACACACATTACTGGCTGTCAATATTTCAGACACACACAAAAAAAATCACTACATTGTAAGCAAGAAATAGAAAGACAATGAAACAACTTTGTCTATACTGCTATACATAAGGAATACAATGCTCCATGTTGCGCTGTTACAGGAAACTAATCAACAACAGAATGGTGTGATGAAGCCTTTATAATGAAGAGTTAATGTTACCAGCCCGACGTTGATTATTCTCCAAATAACAGCACATCCCGAAGTGTTTTGTTTGCTTACACCACAGCAATTCGCCGACGATTACAATTTTTAATTTATTAATGAGTGATGCATCATAGGGTTCATCTATTTATAAAACAGATAGCAACAAACTAAAACAGGTGAGGCTCAAAACCAAGAAATAATACACAAGGAACAGGAACTAGAAACGCACAATACAACCTGGCAAAAAGACAAATCAACAGCGAGAAATACTGTACATTGACAAACTAATCAAGGATTAAGCAAGGAACAGGTGAACACAGTAAGGCAACGACCAATGAAATGAGGCAACGACCAATGACTGAACAGGGGCAGAGACAGGGCTAAAACAGAAATAAAACACATGGCATGTCAAGATGGCAATGTACACCAAGAAGGGGAATTCGTGACAACGTGACAGTAAGAAATACTGCTTTGAATATTTGATGAATTAAACGTAGAATATAAAAGGTGATAATTACAAAAATACTAATCATAAGGTCAAACCTTATCATGTATCTACAACTGAAAATAAGGTAAATGCAGGATGTAACAAATTAACAGGAGATTTGGATTAGGCTAAATGTAATTTAAGGTGGTAAAAATTTTGTTACAAAGTCAAAACAATGTTAAAGAAGGAATAAAATGTTTGGTCCGATGAAGTGGACTTCCTGGTACCAACCCAAAGGTGATTATTTTCCCGTAACAGCATGTCCCGAAGTGTCTCATTCCTCTTCTACCACACAATTCGCCAACAAATGCTATTTATTTATTTATTACAACACGTTTTACTTTTATCCGGTTATAGTAACATTTAATGTTGCCGAACGTCGGTGACATAAGTTAGTTCCTGTTCTCACTCATGTTAAAGCAGTTATAAACAGTCGTTCCATCACCAGCCTCTCTTTTTTCTCTTTAATAAGACCAAAAAAAACCAACAACAACAACAAACCCAACACACAGCTTGTCATGTTACCAAGAAACCACACATCGCAAACTCTTCTGTCCTGAAGACATCCGAAAGCTTAAAGCTACACCTTTACCTCTGACTGTGATGAAGCTCTGACACTGGAGACTAATTCCATAATGGTTAAAGTTCTGCCATGTGAACGAGCTATTACTATAGAATGATAACGTATTAGAACGAGTGCATTAATGTAAACCTGTGATTTGAATTGCAGCTGGAACTGCTGTCAGAGCTGCTGTTATAAAAAAATTAATCAACACCTTCTGACCAATCAGAATCCAGAACTCAGCAAGCGCATAAATCAACAAGTGTGAAACCTGGAACAGGAAGTGCATCGTTTCCTTACTAGGGTCCCAGCTGTCCGTCACATATGCATAATCACCCTGCACATATGGAAAACCACTTTAGTGTGTGTGTGTGTGTGTGTGTGTGTGTGTGCGTGTGTGTGTTCACAAAACCTATTGTCAGTAAATCACATTGTAGTTTATTGGCTATTTTGCGTCACATTTTCATAAACCAGTCTAATCCATGCCCCTTACACCAGGGAATTCCCCTCCCGTGGTTCCAAAATGCAATTTCACCACAAACTGCTAATATCAGCCATAGCTGGAGGGATTTATTTTTATGGTCCAAAACTAATTTAGCTCCACATGTGCTAAATATGTATGATGAAAATGATATATCGTTATGCGTTGAGTAATTTATGAGCTAAGCCTATAAAATGAATTTTGAAATAAAGTCGTTTGTTTAAACGCCCCAAACTCCCGCACTATTTACTTGCTTCATAGAACAATACATTACCATAAATATTGATGTGCTGACATTTAATATTTTAATATCAGTTTAAGACTCAATAAAGTCGGCGGTGTTGAAAGTTAGCAGAAAGATAAATCCGCAATTCTTAAGCATTTTTCAAGCACCGGAGTCTTTGGTACTCATTACTTTTGTGCTTCTTCTTCTTCTTCTTCACATCAGAATTTGTGTACAAAATAATTTTGAAATATTTATTTGAAAGGTTAGATTGTGCTGGATCTGATAATACAAAAAAAAATAAAACCTGATGGCAGGACATCTATGGCTTACAAATTTATATTATTTCATTTTATTATTTTTAATTATTGTGAGGCAGCAATTCTGTGGCACTATGCCATCCTTTTTTTCTATCTCCAATTTATTTATTTATTTGTTTGTTTGTTTGTTTGTTTGTTTGTTCATTCATTCATTTATTTTTGTGAGGCGGCAATTTTGTGGCATTACGCCACCCTTTTTTTCTATGTCCAATATATTTTATTTAATTAATTACTTTATTTATTTATTTATTTATTTATTTATTTATTTATTTTATTGTGAGGCAGCAATCCTTTGGCACTACGCCACCCTTTTTTCCTATCTCCATTATATCTTATTTTATTATTTTTTACTGGACCTATCTGACATTTTTTTACAAAAAGATAAATAAATAAAAAAAATAACAAACCTCCCTATGTCTCTTGAAACTACTACTACTCACACTCCTACTACTACTACTACTATTATTATTATTATTATTATTATTATTATTATTATTAT
>JAOTRR010000056.1:27373847-27384850 GCA_028570945.1 Gogo arcuatus
TGTGCTGCTGTCAAGGGATTGGCTGATTAGATAACTGCATACAACAGCAGGTGTACGGGTGTACCTAATAAAGTGGCCAGAGAGTATACATAATTGTTTTTGTATATTGCCTAGCTTTATTTTTTTTCAAGAGACAAACCCCATGAAAGGAACCATCCAGATTTTAAAAGACAAAGTTATGTTTTACAGACAGTTTAGACTCAAGCTACATCCACATTAATACATTTTAGTTTTAAAACGCATCACTTTGGTTACGTTTACGTCTGGCGTCCACACTACTCTGGGGTTTTCGAGCCCCTAAAACGGAGACTTTTAGAAACGTTCCTGCCCTCATTTTAGTTTGAAAACTCCAACGTAGCGTTTTAGTGTAAACGAGCAAAAACGGGGACATTTGGAAACGATGATGCAGACACCCAGGTTCGCATCCTGACTGGGTCTTATCCGTCATGACGTATCCTTCCCTGATTCGTCACGCTCCTATCTCGTGACCTTTTTCCGGAAGAAAACAGACGGCGTCAGCTGTTTATATCGGCACACGCATGCCCAGTGTACATGAATGGTCATGTGATGTGTGTTTTCAGGCGTGTTAGTATGGACAGAGATTATTTCTGATATGGGGCTAAAACACTCGTCTGGACGGAGATTATTTTCATTTTAAATATGTTTTTTAAAAGTAAAACATATGAGTGTGGATGTAGCCTCAGAGAATAGAAATGCACTTTAACTTCCTGTATGATAATGCTCATGTGACCTCCACCTGACCTGAAAAACCCCAGCACGCTTCAGTGACAGGTGCAGACTGTAGATTTCCACCACCAGCCAGGTCAAACACACACACACACACACACACACACACACAAGCCATTGATAAGCCAACGTGAATCCTTCAGCACCAGGTGAGGAAGAGAGGCTGAAAAACAGAATCCTTCTGCAGGTGAACAAGGTGTGTTTGGAACAGACGTGTGTGCAGGTCTCATCTCTATGCCAGTGCGTCATTAAGAATCTAAGAGTTTGACAGCAACACGATCTGTATCTTTATCAGTTTAATGCTCCAAATATCCATCTCTGCATCTAAACCTAAAGTGGGAGTGTCCTAAATCAGAATTCTTTCTTTTTGCCCATTTCTTTGCCACGGACCTACTAGAAAACAACCCAGAGGTGATAATCTCTGCAGTGTCAGTGTGGCTCTGACAGTTCCTCAAACTCAGCTACATCACTCCAGTTTCTCGCTCACTCACTCGGTCATCATTTTCGCTTTGTACCTGTCTGCGATATATTTTAATAAAGTTAGTTGGTACTTCAGAAAATGTAACCAAACCAGTAGACTAACTCAAACTAAGGATTGATATCTGAGCGCTTGCTCAAGCCCACATGAAAGTAAAAACCTCCTGCTCATGGAACTATTTTGTTAAGACCCGCAGGTTTCCAGGTACCTATTCAGAACACATTATCCGTTCATTCCTAATAATGTATTTGTGTATTCGGTTACATCGATATTCTGCACTCAGAGAGGAAATGAGAATCAGTGAGCAGCATCTTAAGCCCACTATCCTTGTCCATGTGTGTGTGTGTACACTATCAGAGACAACAAAGCTGCCAAAGTGTGAAGTGAGTTCGGTTATACAGGCTGCTCCCTGTGCCTGAGTGTGTGTATGGTGGTGTAACGGAAATCTGAAAGGCGGAGATAGAGAGACGGGTATTTGGGCGTTTTTGCAGGCGAGAGTGTCATGCTGAGATTGAGCAGCAGCGGGGTTGTGTTTCCACCCCACACACACCCACACGCAAACGCATCAAAAGCAGTCTAGCTTCCAGTTTCAGTTAAAATGGCAGAATTTAGCTGAGTTTAGCATGACAGCAATGAGACAGTGATAAAGCTCAGAAGGTGATGGAAAGCTCCAGACACTGTAGGCTTGGCCTTCAAATTCCTTTAAATTGCATTTTCGTTTTTCACTGTTCAAAATATGTAATCTTCAAGTGCACCTGAATATCAGCGAGTGCGTAATTTTATACTGCAACAGACAAAAGTGAACTTCAGCAGGCGCATTACACTATGGCTGCGTCCCAAATGGTGCACCATATCCTAGTACTTAGGTATGCAGTATTTAATGTTTCTTGTATTCAAACACTAACTTTTTTTTTTTTCATTAAATGGAAATAAGAATTTACTTCCCAGCACCTCACCAAAACAACCACCACAGGAACCAACAGGGATTTTAGTCCCATCTGAATCAGTCATTTCATTCATTAGTACAAACTGCTTGTCCACACATCTGGAAAGATTACACTGTATTTTACCTTCTGTAAAAGGAACAGCAGAAATAACCTCAGGTAATATACATACTGACTGAATTAACACGTTGGTAAAGATTGCATTATATCCTGTGGGAAAAGAGGTTTTGCACCTTGTCTTTGGTATAAACACACTCCAGAAAGCGGTATTTCTATATTTCTTTATGGTCTTGTGACCAACAAATGATCAAGCACAACTTATGTGGCAACACCCTTACAAGAAGCACTTACAATAAGGATCAACACAAATCAATGTGTGCAGCATGCTTGGAATTTTTAGTTTGACTCCCATCTCTGTGATTTATTCAGAGATCCCACGCAAATCGGACATAATCATTACAGACGTCCTCCTGCAACATTACTTAAAACATACATCTGGAAATCTTATCCTATTGTGAACATTTGAAAAGCATTGAAAAAGTGATTTTTTTTTTACCTGGCCTGGATGATTTTATTGCCAGCAAGATTTGTGTATCTATTACAGCATGAACCCTATAAAGTTTTTACGACTCTAAAAGCTGACTCTTTGCTTTCTTTGGAGATAGAAATGGGGCAGAAATAAGGAAAAAATCTAGGAATGATGTACTAAATGACGCAGGAATAAGTGGCATGTATCGTTTTCTGCTGACAGTCTAATTTCCAGTACGGTGGGAAATCGTCTGTATGTCCTGAATGACTAGTCTGGCCATATTGCACTGTGCTAACGCGGCTAGTTACACCGAAGCACTGCTGTGGGTTGAAGAAAAGGTCAGGCAGCCATCTGTGCCTTATAGCTGTGAAAAACATGAAAGGACGAGGCCACACACACCGTGTCCACCTGGGAGGCCACATCTGCCCCAGTTCTGAACATGGATACCCAACACTCCCCTGCTTTCCATACCCATTGGAGCTGGACAGTCCACCCTCTGACCATCAGCCCACCCTCTGTTGCGGACGAGGGATGCTGTGCGAGTGTGTGTGTGGGTGGAAATCTGATCATGCTGCCACCTCTTCGAGAAAACAACAAGGCCTCGTGCATACATCTGTCTCTGGATAACTTACCAGCTTTTCCATGCACAAAAACCAGGTGGTGCAGCAGATAAGATGGATCAGTGAATTCACAAGCCACGATTCAACCTTGCTTTCTTTTCTATGAAAGGCCATAAAGCCTAAAAGCCATGTTTCTCTCTCTCTCTCTCTCTCTCTTTCACTCTCTCTCACTTGAATGATCCTAAGAGTGCTGCAAAATTAAGAGGTTGTAACAAGGTCCCCAGTGGCCTGAGATGGATCAGTCCCTGTTTTCATTTCCTCATGCTTTCTCTTCGTATCCTCATCTCACTCTGCTTCTGGTTTCTGTAATAGCTCTTTTTTTTTTTTCTTTTTTTTTTTTTACAGGAGAGGGTTATCAGCCCTCAGCCCAACCCCCAACCTGGCGGGCCAGTGGGCGGGATCACTCTTCATTTGGTCCCTACCCTTCGACCTGTTCGCAATGGGTGGGCCTACCAGGAGTACTAGACACTAGACTCCAGCCAACATAGCTCTAGGGGTCATTGGGACACTCAAGCCGCCTCACCGTGAACAAGGTGGTGATCCCGATCGAGACGGTGGTGATCCTATTCGATCCCGATCCACCTCTCAATTCAATTTTATTTATGACACTATTCTACTGTCACAAAGCAGCTTGACAGAAATCTGGATGTAACTTTAGATCCCTAATGAGCAAGCCAGAGGCAACTGCAGTCTCCCCAAGACAACATAAGGAAGAAGCCTTGAGAGGATCCAGACTCCAAAGGGAACTTATCAATTCCTACTTTTACTCTTCCACTCCTCTTTTGTCTCTAGTCACATGACTGCAGCTTTCAAGGCCAAAATGACCAAAGAGACGCCTTGCCAAATCCCTGGTTCATCTCGAGGCCTTTTCGTTCCTGCACCAATCTTGCTGATGGATGTCTCGCAGAGATGGAGCAGACATTCTTCATGATCAATAAGGGTCCAGCTCAAGAGAGACTCTTAACACCATCCTGTTCCTCTGTCACATAACCAACACAGCTGTCAACACAAAAGACAAAGAAAAATACACCGCTCGCTGAAACCTGTCAGCATGCTCAATTTCCTTTTAATGGATACACTTCAGAATAGACAACTTTTCTACTTTGGTATTTTTTGGGGATACCTTAAGGGTTGTGTTCATACATGCAAATAACACCTACATAAGCCCCCAGCGGACATAATCCTACTTAAACATTAATAAAGGCTTATTCCAACAGACTGACTTTGAAAATGTAGTTGTCATGTTGAGACTTTGCGAGCTTACTTGCATTACAATGTTATGACAACTGACTGTTGTATTTACAGTCGGTGACTGAAGTCAAAATATTACGTCAATATTTATGTAAGGAAAGTTGTGTATTCAGAGTCAGGTTATGCACCTAATTAAGTCTGGCTGCAGCATTCAGATTATTCAAATCACTTTGTGTGTAGTTCACAGAGGAGAAGCATCTGAGACTGCATTTCACAATAGATTGCAAAATCTAGACCACCAACTTTAAACACAGCACTTGCCTGTTGGAGTGAAAAAAAAAATCAGGGATAGAAAATGCGGACTGAAGGAAGAAATATGATAAAAACTTAAACTGTCTATGTAGAACCCTACAACAGAGATTTTTTTATGGATAAATTAATAAATTAACTTAAGTTGAGCTTTAAGCATAGCAGATGAGTGCTAAGTCAATTTATCCTTCAGACCAATAAGTGTAAAAAACATGGACGGTGTGGCTTCATGCCCTTCCGTTCTATAAAAATGAAGCCAAAATTCTTCCACTATGTTGTCAAATTTGGAGCCAGAGTTTTTGCAGTAGAGACGAGACTCAGTCAGGTACACCTACAGAGTTGGAAGGCCCGCCCCCTTCTCCCAATACCAAGATCCAGCACGTTGCCAAGGCTGTCAATCATTTCATTCTCAAGTGTATCCACGCCTTTTTACGATATAGTAGAATAACGTTTTAAAAACTAATTTCTGGGGGAAAATAAAAAATGTGTAGATTTCAGCACAGGGAAAACTAACTCTCCGAATTAGACACTGTAGATGGAAAGACAGATTCGATGAGAAAAGTGACATGGAACATAGGCTATTTTGTCATTGAAGGTGGAGCTACACATTATACTGCAGCCAGCCAACGGGGCGTTAGACCTGTGGTTGCTTCACTTTTTAGAGATGTTACGCTGTCCATGTTTTGTTTTTTTCCAAACTATTGGCACCTTTCCTTTTCAGCATTATTTTATTAATTTGTCGACTCAAAATAGTGAACTAAAAGCATGAAAAGTCGCCTACAACTGCACACACAATACGATTTCTAACCTCAATTTAGTGTCTTGTGGCTGAATCATGAGTGTGGAAACCAAATTTTGCAATGATTAATGTGACAGTTACAAGTAGGACTACTCATTCAGCAATATACTGATTCCAATTCGATGCTTATTTCAATTCCGGCCATCTCCTCATTCATCTTTCTTCGCATTAGTCTTTTGTCTCTTCCTTGTAAATTGTCTCTTGCCTTTAGGTTAAAACATTAAACCTGTAAGAAAAGGTTCCAGGTCGCACCTCTTTGGAAAGCTTGAACCAATATTCATCCAAAGCCTCCTGAAGGAATTTTATAAATGTGTAATTTAAAGCTCACAGCTGATTAGAAACAAGCATTACAATTTGTTAAGAGCCCCTATCATCACCTTGTTACCACAGTGATATCAAATAACCTCATCATTCCAAGTGTGTGTAGGTGGAGCTAACTGTTTGCCCCCACACCCTCTCCCAACCACCCCACCCTCTAGAACAATGCCTGTAAATACAGCAGCAGTCGATAGATGTGATTAAAACATCCTGTACTGAGGCCTGCCAAGCTCACATAGACCAGAGAGAGAGAGTGTTGAATGACAAGGTCAGCCAAATGTCAGTGTGTGTGTGTGTGGTTGCGTGAGAAAAAGGGTGGGGTAAAATGACCTAGGCTTGCTCTGATGACGATCACCAGTTTAGCAAATTGATAAGATTTATGCACACGCATTTGTGTGTGTGTGTCTGTGAGAGAGTGTGTGAGAAAGGCATGCTGCTGGGCCATGCAGTGGGTCGATACAAGACAGGAAGTGGAGAGCCGTAGTGCTTGCTCTGCAGTTACTGTTCTTCTGTATCACTTTCTCTGTGCGAGCTGCTGGGGACTGCAGAGCCAACACCCAGCACTAAACACACACACACACACACACACACACACACAGTGCACAACCAAATAGACATACAACATACTACAGTTAACATCATAATTAATCATCTAACTTTACCCAAGAAAAATCACTTTCATAATTTGAAAATATGATTGAATGTGTGCCATTATCTCAACATAAAAGTTCCCCAAAATGTCTCCATAAAAGCATCAGGTTTGAATCTTTCTATGAAGAGACAGTAACTACAACTTCACACTCAAAATAATAACAGTACAGATACTACTACTAATAATAATAATAATAATACAGGGGCAAACAGTGATTGCCGGGGTCCAAGCACTGGTAATTCAGCTCAACAAAACTAGCTGAGCTAAAACTAGATAAAAAAAAAGAAGAGAAAGAAGAAACATAAGGACAAAAAGCAATGGGAATGAAGAAGAAGAAGAAGAAGAAGAAGAAGGACAAAAAAGGAAAGGGAATGAGGAAGAAGCAGCAGAAGAAAAAGAAAAAGAAGAAGAAAAAAGAAATAGGGGAAGAGAAGGAAGAAGAAAACTAGTAAAGAGAAGGAAGAAAAATAAGGACAAAAAGGAAAGGGAAAGAAGAAGAAGAAGAAGAAGAAGAAGAAGAAGAAGAAAACAATGAAGAAGAAGAAAACAATGAAGAAGAAAAACGATTAATAAGATGAAAACAATCAAGATGAATAAGAAGAAAATGAGATGAACAATATGATGATGATGATGTAATTAAAGAAGAAAAGAGGGGACTGAGGACAAGGAAAAACAAGGAAAAATAGAAGAAAATTAGAAGAAAAGAGGATGAAGTATCTGAAGGACAAGAAGAAGAAAGGGAACGAAGAAGAAGAAGAAGAAGAAGAAGAAGAAGAAGAAGAAGAATGAATAAAAACAAGAGACTTTTCACTGTCATGTCTGTAAATAAACTGAGTCAGTTGAATCCTCCAAAAGCTGTGGCTGTTCTCATATCTGCATACTTTCACAAGCTGCACTATTTTCGATATCTGCCAAGCCACATACAATCCCCATGCTCCCAGTCACTCTACGAACCTGCGCAGAGCTCAAGACCACCACCAGAGTGAGAGCACAGCCCACAGCCCAACGCAGGGCAGAACACACACAGAGAAAATGACCAGGCGCTGATTCGCCCACACCCGGCAGACATGGCTCAGGTTCAGAAGACCAAGGCCTGGAAAATCTGCTGCATGCCAGAGGAAAGGAAGTGGAGAGAGAGTGACGGAGTGCGTGACAGAAAACACTGGGCTCAGCTACGAAAGAAGAGCCAGAAACATCACGAGTGGTTAAAGAGGTGCTGTCACTCAACAGGAAGTGCCGGTCACCATAGCAGAGACGCACAAACCGGGAGATTTCATTATAATCAGACTTTCTGGGAAAAGATACATCAATACAATCAAGATATTTTCCAGATCTGGAATTAAGCATGACATATCAGAGATTTGAAATGTGATATGGACAAAAGCTACATGCTGCTTATTATAATATTAAAATCCACTGGCTAATGTGTAATGTACGACACGTATTAGGGCCATTGTAGGTATAAAAAAAATATACAGAGCGGAGGGAAAGGGGTGGGGGGTAATATTCCAACAATATTTTAGTCTATCATGACGATCACCATGTCAGATTAATGCCATAAATTCTTGCCGTGTTTCGGTCGGACCCAGACCAATCATCGTTCATGTCCTTGCCTGACGTCAGGGAGGGGGGTCAAGAAACTGTCAATCATGGTTACAGAAGGAACATCAAGAAACACGTTGTAGGAGTTGTCAAACTAGGTGACAAAATACAAAATTTTCTGACATGCTCGACTTTTCGTTGGGGTGTTATGGGGCGTCCCAGACACCACATTGCTCTTCTTCAATTATGTCACGCTAAAAGGCCTGTTCATCATTCCCGACGGAAATTTGTCAGCCACAACAAAATTGTCAAAATTGGGATTTGTGCAGTCTGATCCCGGCATTACTCGGAAATTCATATTTCCTACCATAAAAGCGTTCATATGATCTCAACTGTTTAAAGTTGGAGAAAAAAAAAGAAAATAGACACTCACAGAAACTAGTGCTTGTTTGGCTTCTCTGTGGATAAACTGCTTTCATTGGTTAGTGTTTAGTACATTTTAAAAGTGGATAGAAGATGCAGGCTACGGCAAGTCACCATTAATAGTGGTGGAAAAAAGGGCAGCACAAAATGCACAAGATGAATTAACCTTGACACGATTCAATCACTGGGATGCATTTATTAATCTTAAGGCTTAGCATGGACTAATGGAAAATCTAAAGTCTTAATAAACTCTAACGTAAATAATAATACTACGTCTTTGTCTCACTTACTTATGCCATGTTTAAAAGAAAAGGAAAGACCATCACAGAATCCCATGCTCTTGAGAAACTTTCTTAGTACAGAATGACGAGTTCAAACAAAAACATCCCAGTTCCTGAGTACATCGAGTTCCTGAGTGCATGTGACATGACTTTCAAAATCTCACAATCACTGACCTATACACGACAACTCGTGTTGCTTGTGAATCGGTTGACACAAAAGCTGTCCATCATTTGACTGTCAGTGTACGGAAATAAAATTTAAAAAAGAGAAATAAAAGAAAATGAGGAGGAAATACTGGAGACATGGGTAGCGTATAGTGAAAAGAAATACAGCTATTTTTATGGCGTGCGCTGATGGGAATCAAGTTGTATTTATTTTTGCTGCTGGGTATGCCATGACAAATAAGTTCTTACAGAAGCATTATTATTGTGCCTACATTTTACTCTCACTCTCCTACACAAATAGACGGATGATAAACTGGGTTCTGGGACTTGCAGCTCATGAGAACGGATGAATCTGATATCCTTTTGGATTCTCACAGCCGTTTCTCATGGCTGTACTTGCATTTAGTTGCACACGACGCGGTTCATCACTGAGAAAATCAAACATACTTGAAAATATCAGCGCCTCAGCGATTGCTTACAGACTGAGAAAATCATATCGATGAGCAGTGCATGAGAGGTCTCATGAGTCCGTAAGAGGTCAGCATGGAGTAATCGCCGAACAGGTGGGTGGAGCTGCCAAGTGCAAAAAGATTGTCGGTGACTGGGAAATCAGGGCTAAAATCGTGTAGTGCGGTCTTTAATTCATGAATCTGTCATGATGAGGCATACCTGTTTATGTGGTCCTCTCAGTATATGAGCTCTGGCTCCTTCACACGCCGTCCTCATGGCCTCCAGAGACGGCGTCCCCAACAGGTCAGTGATCAAATCCAACTGACAGAGAGAAGTGACAGAATGTCAGAATGATACAAAAGAGAGTAGATAATATTACTAAATAGTAAGGCAAAGAAGGCAAAATCACACTTATGATTGAAATAGAATTAAATGTGCACCATGACTTCAACACACAATTAAAAGCATCAGGTCTGAATCACCTTCAGGACGAACTACTCCTGGAATAAACTGAGTGACCGGTGAAGAGAAAGTAACTTTGGGAAGTCATAAATACTACTTCTACTTCTACTACTACTACTAATACAGCAGTGAGCAGCGATCATCAGGGGTCCAAGCAGCGCAGTGGGAATTAGGATCAAATGTGCAAATACTGCACCTCTTACTGATCCAGCTCCACCAAGCCTTCATTAAACAAAGCTTTTTTGATTTACTCATAATAAATATCAGTCAAAATGCGTAAAATGCCAGTAAACGTTATGTAGAAAAGTTTCTCATGCTATAGCTGTTCATGTCTTTTGACACCATGATTATCAATCTAGTTTAAAGTATCGTGAGTTACGGCTCTTTCATTTATGCATTGGTTTATTCCCATAGTGCATAAACACAACCTAAAGTAAATCAAATTCCATCCTGGAAAGAGTTGTATAAGATTTAAAGGGGGGGTGTTGATGTGCTGTGTGTGCACATTCCAGTCTGGGTGGACAGCCAGCTGCACACACTTCTCCATCCACAATAAGCACACACACACACACTAACAGCTGGAGCTGAGATATTAATAGAACGCGCCTTCTCGTCTTCTTCAGCCAATCAATACAACAAAGACCATTTTCTTGAGTTCAAGAACTGCTGCTTCTTCTGACAAGTCAGAATCACACAACTAATATACTATATACCGCACATGGCATGTAGAATGATGTAATCCCTCATCACAAGCTTGGCTTGAAGACACAAACTCCACCTAAAATCCTGGCGCTGTATTAAATAAGTCATAAGACACTTTATTTTCCTATAACAGCATGACAAAATCACTGACAGGATGGTGTGAAGAAGCAGAGTTACTGTTATCACCCCAAAGTTAATGATTTTCCTAGAACAGCACATCCCCAAGTCTTTTATTCCCCTCATGTTACATCAGTTACAAATGTTTTAGTGTAGATATTGAGGCACTGCCTAAAAGCGGAGCTCCTGATGAGTGTATGAGCAAAATATTTACAAGGACACAAAATCAACCTGAATAGAATAATAATATTACAGCATATGAACCATCGAATTG
>JAOTRR010000056.1:27450963-27462063 GCA_028570945.1 Gogo arcuatus
GAAAGAAAGAAAGAAAGAAAGAAAGAAAGAAAGAAAGAAAGAAAGAAAGATTCAGTAGTTGTTACTGTAGTTCTGCTCCTCTCCTACTTCTCATTGCATGAAAATAAAAGTATATAAAATCGTAAAAATTCTACCGATGCAGTTTTGCTCATACCCGCGTACAAAACGTCCAACTAGACGGGAAAGAAGGCATTTTAGTTTCTGATTTAGTTTGCAGTAAAAAGAGAAGCTGGTGTAAACAAATTGCTAAGTCTGATTGGTTGTTTTGTAGCATTGACATCATCTGTACTAAATATATCTCCGCCCACCTCGAACTGGCCAGGAGAAAATGGCAGGAAATAGAAATCGGGATCTCTTAACTGATCGTTTCACCAGCTGGTGATAAATTCACCACAGAAGCTGTAAATAACAGTAAGAAGCTAATTATGAAAATAACTGATAACAGCTTTAATAGGAAGTGACTCACTAATCATTCTGTTTGTCAGGTACTAAGTCAAAATGGCAAACACCCAAAAGTGCAGCTGAATCATCAGTAAATATGGCATCCTTTAGCCGATCAGTGCACAAACAAGCGCCGTTAGTTTAAAGACATTACGGGAAAAAAAAAAAAAATCGCTCATGGTTTGAAGTTTCTACTTAATCTAAGCTTTCTCTAATGACCGGGCCAACGAGACTGCACGTGTAAACATGAACGAGTCATGTGGCCAACGATTAAGAGATCCAGACGGAGATATTCTTATCTGATGTGGCCTTTCCAAGCAGCTTGAAGAGGCCTTGGAGAAGGAGGCTGAGCATGGCTAATGTTAGATAATGTTAAATAAGCAGTTGGCTATATGGAAAACCTAATGCAAGCCAGATATTACATCCAAATTACATCCACACGTCCAGCTGCTAGACGTCCATTATCATGATGTGATGGCTGTTATTCTGCGCTGCTCTGTAGGGGGTGTGTCGCATAGCACATTAACCCACATGACTTTTATCTACCACTCATACTACACCATGGTTCCACTCATATTTACTGCACTGCTTCTTCTAGCACTGATTAAACTGTTAAATGTTTTTTTCCCCCCAACGTTTGGATTAGAAAATCTACAGGTTTTGGGGTAAACAGCATCTATAACATCCCTTCTTTTCTACTGCAGTAATCAAAAAAATCCAAACTCAACAGAAAAACATATTTATTTTTATTTGTGAGTGTGGTCCACTCACAACCATCTGAAACTTAATCTGAAACTTAGCCACTCTGATCAAAGCTTTAAGCTCCACCCACTTCACAATCATTTCATATATTGCTTCATATAAAAGCTTGTTTCCTGATATACCGTATGTCAACTTATTGTATGTTTCACTAAGATGTACATTTTGATACCTTTATAAACATTACAAGTCACAACTGATTATTGAACCACATGAAACTAGAAGGGCACTTGGTAGAGTAGAGTGCATACCTCTGCCAAGCCACGTATTACCAACATCAAAATCAAATCACTTGAACCGAGGATAATACTAAAGCCGTACACCAAATCTCATCCAAATCCGTTCACTACTTTTTGAGTTACGTTGGGAACAGACAAAAAAATCCTGGCTCCACATACATATCCTGATCTTGGATCCACATAAATATCTGGATTTGCATCAAAATCTAATCGATTGTTCCTTGGCCCATGGATCACCTTTCCTTAAAATTTCATCAAAATCTGTTTACTACTTTTTGAGTTACGTTGGAAACAGGCAAACAAACAGAGGCAAAAACATTACATTATAAGTATTTAGCAAACACTCTTATCCAGAGTGACACACAACAGGAGCCTGAAATGCCCACAGCAGTAGGCAGCTCAGGGAGTGGTTGGGGGTTAGGTGCCTTGCTCAAGGGCACTTCAGCCATTCCTGCTGGTCCAGGGAGTTGGTCCAGGGAGTTGAACCAGTGACCTATTGGTCCCAAAGCTGCTTCTCTAACCTTTAGGCCATGGCTTCCCCTGACATAACCCCCTTCAACAAAGTTGATGGAGGAAACAAGGGTTTATCCTAACGTTAGGATAGTTTGATAATGTTCTGTTACTATTGTCATCAATGAATTTCTAACTGAAATGCTAAAACACATTTAGGACATGTTTCTCTAATGAGATGTCAAAAGCCCCTTCTGTGCCAGGACCTGATCTTCCCAAGCAGTCTCCCGTCCCAGTACTAACCAGGCGCTTAAGGAGCATTGGGCGGCACCGATCTCTGTTTTTATAGCCCTTGGCCTCTCGCCTATTACATTGCTAGGGTTACAGTGGGGGGCTGGTCCTCTGGTAACCGTGAGAGTTTGACTCCCTACTCACATCTGTATTGCGGCACGCCTCACTAGATGGCAGCAGGTACCATTTTTATGAAGGCCTTCGGCATGACCCGACCGCAAGTAGAACTCGTGCTCTCCCAGTCGAGAGGCAGACACGCTAACCACTAGGCCAGCTTGCGGTCTAACGACGGGAAAAAATTCGCAATTCAGTAAGTTTGCAATAAGTCATAGCGATGACTTGTTTTTCCCCCAAAAGCGAGAGCCAACTTGAAAATCCACAGCAAGCTATTTTAAGCACCAGATGATTCTGAATTGAAACACTTCCTTGAGCAAATATAAATGGCACTTGGGTGTTTATAGAAGAACTGCAAATGAAACACCTGCTACAAGTTGCAACATAAAAAAATTGTTCCTCCTCCTTCTGTTGTTCTAATATTAGTCTCACCTCGCTCAGGCAGTTTCAAAATTAAATCTTGCATGAACAAGATTCCAGCAAGCAGATGAATCAGAATTCCCAGTTAACACTCTGTTTTTCCCTTCATCAAGTTGTGAGTACAGACGTTTATTTTTGGGGTTCTTGTGTAATAATATATGTGAAATGGGGTATTTCCTTATGATTTAGTCGAGGAGCAAGGTGTCATTTCATTTCCTGTCTACTAGAACCTAGCAGAAATGCTCGTTAAGTATATATTATACATCTCCCTCCAGTTTAAATTCCTTTCAGAGGTTACAAATGAATAAGCCTTGAAGCTATTAAGCCAATCCACACTGCATGCAGAGGAACGTAAATGATACACATGTACTCAGCATTAAATAAAGCACTGCGCTGTGATCCTGCGCTGCAAACATCCGTGTGTAGACACGTATGTAAAACCTGTGGGGTTATAAACAGACATTAACTGTGCAAATCAAGTGGTTTACAGCAGGGAATTCAATTGTAATTTGGAAAGCCCTGTTCCATCTGGACAGCGCACGCAAAGCCAACACATGACACGCGTGCTCTCGGCAGCAGGGCCACAGCCAGTTTACTCAACCTTTCACAGCTGCACGCATCAGAGACTTTTAGTGCACTCTCCAAAGCCCACGCTCAGCAAATTACGCACAGTCCATCCTCGCTTTAATTCTCCTTTTACACTCAGTTACTTTGCCTCCGTAGCCCTTCTGCATACACTATTAAGTGCACTGAAAATACTTATTCAAGGACATGTGTCAAAAAGCATCAGGTACATAAAGAACAAGCAGGACTCTCAGTTAGTCACAGACAAACGTAGTCAAACCCGGAAATCCCCGACCTCATTGTACTTTCAGTAAAGGCTAAATATAATTCCGAATCACATTTCTGCATATGTGATTCACTGTTAAATATAATTCTGACTTATAGAATTATATTTCGCCCACTTAATAAATATAGAATTATGTTTAGCCCATTCGAATGGAACTCTAGTTTAGGGCTGGGTGATATTACGATAGAATATCGACACCATGATAAATTACAGCGCGATACGCTTTTCTAAGGTTACGCAGGTATCGTGGAATCTTTTTCAAACATTTTTCTTTTTCAAACTGTGCTTACAAGGTGTGATTGGAAGCAAGCTGATTTAATGTTACAATTTTGTACTGAATAAGCATGTAAAGATTCACCTAATTCACAATTTCTTTGAAAGAAAAATAAATGAAGAAAATATTATTACCAAAAACATGCAACAACATTTATTGTCCTTTACTTTATCAACTTGAATATTCCTTTTATTAAATAAAAGAACAACTTTTGTTTCATTTTCTTAACGAAAATATAATAGCCTATTCACTAAAATATTCCTTTTATTACAAATGAAAACGTTAATAACAAATAGGCCTTTTCTTAATTAACGTTTATGAACATTTGTACCGCCTCCATTTGCTTCTCTTTTCTTTATCTTTCAGCAGTCTGTAAAAAGAGAGCTCTGATTTCTTGTTCAATCCATTTGTACAGTCAATCACACAACAGCTCTTTCCCATTTTAGATCTGTTTTTTGTGTATTTCTGCAGCATTAGAGCTGTGTTACTTCCGCCTACGGTGAAGTCACGTGCATTCCCGCTCTTTTACGTTATTGCACACTCTGCTATGTAAACAATGCAGTTACAGCTAGGAAAAACGAAGAGATTACACAGCCTGATAATAACTGCAATACATTTTTTTACGTCATTGGTTTGAATAGTCATAAATTTGTATCATGATTTAACGTTGCATGATATATCGTTACATGCCTAGTACTGAACTTTTAAAATTTTACATTCAAATTATTATTACTTTTTAAGTAATTTCATTTTGTAGACATTGTTCGATGTTTTTCATAAATAAAAATTTTAAAAAACGAATACAACATGACTGTTTTGCTGGAATCTGGTTAGCAAACCTATATATCATGATACACATCAAATGTCGTACATGAACATATGTAAAAAAAAAATGTCTTTTTGTTTTCCAAGTATCATATGATATGATATATGATACACAAATATTGCCCACCCCTATAGGTTCTTTATGCAGGTGAGTGACAGCATCCAGGTGAGGTGTTCTTGGTCCGCTTCCCAGTGAACTCTATTGCACTGAAAAAGCAATCCGAGTCAGAATCGACTCAACTGCAGGAAGTGAATCAAGCAAGATGTGTATTTTGGGTTTCAGATTTTTTTGTTGATGTGAGCTGCTAAACTGAGCCAAAGGACAGAGCTGTAGTGCTGCAGAAATGCCATGTGCCCTGGATATTTGTCCCCATAAACAACATCAGGAAAATAAACCCTGAATGCGATTCAGACTCGGAAAATGGACTAATAGGTGTGAAATCACCGTCAGTGAAAAAAACCTGACTGCACTTTTAGACTTTTGTAAACTTATTACAATGCATATAATAACAGTATTATTATTGTTCTTACATCCCCTCTTGGTTTGTTACATTTCCTGTAAGAGCTCAAGTACAAAATATTAATAAATGCAGTTCTCTTTCATTGCTGGAGCAGGTCGCAGGTTGAGCGAGGACATTCCTGTTCCCCCGCCTAATCAACTAAACCTGAGGAGGAAACCCTGGATGGGTCTAACTCTTCAGCCTGGATCTCTGGAGGATGGCTAAAAATACACCACCAGAGAACAGGGGCGATTAAAAGAGGACAATGAGCAGCAGGAAGTGATTCTGAGGAAAGGTCAGAAGATGATTCCTGTGGCAAAGGCAAGCAGGGTGACAGAAAAAGGGACGGAAGCTCAGTGGCCTCTCTCCATGCCTCCCACTTTGGATGAATCCACACCAGGTCTAAAAGACCCAGGCTTTATTTTAAGATTGATGGCACTCTGGATCTCTGATAACACAATTCACACAGACACTGGCTTTTTGGGCCACTCTGACTCATGGGAGCTGAGTCAGAGCCGGAGGTACAGAAGGCTGCATTTCAAAAATAAATTCATTTTTATAGTGTGCAAATCTTACGTCATTTGCGGCTATTTTTAACCAAGTACACGTCATTTATAAGGTTCCTGTGTTGGTGCCCTGTGAGTTACAGTTGAGAGGATGTGAGATGGGGGGGAAGAGGTGGGGCTTCAATGTGGGGTCATTTAACCAGAGAGGATGGAGGTGGAGCGAGAGCCGCAGTCATATGACCACTTCCTTGTTTGACTTTTGGAAGCGGGAGGGTGGACTGATCCCTCTTTATGCACACCAGAACGACCCAGTGCTCCATTAAAGTCAATGAGGACGTCCACAGATTTCAAACATTGGCCATTATTTCTCTCTGGGACAGTTATTTGGAGGAATTTACAACGTATTCTCAGTTACCCATGATCACTGTGAGACCACAAGAGTATTTTTGTTTTTGACAAAGCGACACGCTCACTTATGAGACCGGAACTGTTCCACTTTCGCTCCCACAGAAATGAATTATGTGGCTGTGTCTTGGTAGATCTTTGATTTAACATCAGAGAAATTCGAAACATCTGCAATACTTATGTCAGATGTCACTTATGTCTTAACGTTTTACTGGGGAAAAAAACGATCACAGCTCTTTCGGCGTACATTTGAGTGACAACTCGTACTAGCGTCCTCCGATGTTACATTGCAAAGCTACGCAAAATACGTACACAGTAGCAAGCCTGGATATATAATATAATACAATACAATCAGAAAAAAGGGTCACATACAGATAAGCAAATCGTTATACCTTTCAAGCCTAGTTGTACCACAACAAAAACAGCTTTGTATCATTTCTACGCGATTAACACTCCTTGCTTGAGCTCGAGCTGTTCCTTGGAGTGCCGCATCACTGCATTTTGTTTTCCCTATGGTAACACACCTGAAGAACTTGCTAATTAGCAGATGAGCTGAAGCATGCTTGCAGAAACTTAAAAAAATGCAAAGACTGGGGAAAAAAAACCAACAAAAAGCACAACATTTTCCAACTGCTGTTTTCTGAAACTCCCGATTTCCATCACTTCAGTCCACACTTCTCAGCAATGTTTCATAAACCTGTACGAGGATGTCGATTCTAAAGGATATTTCATCAAACCTGAACACCACTTCCTCCTGGAAATCACATATTAAAGACAAACTACAAGCTGTCTTATCTGCAAACACAAAACCCTCTCACTGTCTATCCGATTAATCGCGTTTGCTCCAGAGTTCTCCGTCTGCACCTAAAGTGAAACCTGACATCAAAACACACGAAACTGAAACTGGCAGGGTTTAATATCATTTCTCCTAAATACAGCGATGCTCCCTTGGAGAGGCAATCTAGGCCAAACCGCTCTCCTCTGTTCCTATCAGAGCAGGTACCGAGATCATGCCTTGTGACCAAATTCCTCCCCATGGCTTACAGAAGCTTGGACGGAGGTATCACACCAGCCATCATGTGATTTTGCCTCGTAATCACAAAGACGAACTGGTAGATGTTTCAGCAGTGGTACCTCAGTGTCTATCCATAGTTGCCTGGCATTCAGTAGTCTAGTGGAGGAGTTTGCAAACTTTTTGCACCCATGGACCCTTTCCAAACGAACAAAACGTTCAAGGATCGTCTTATGATCATGGAACAGATTTAGTTTTAAGGACAATAGGCCAAATAACTATCATTTTAAACTATTCTTCAAGCCATGAGCGCTTTTTATTCCTGAACGTTCCCCTCGTCCAGATGCAGACTTGAAACACTGCGTTTCATACTAACGTAAGTGCCTCATTTTTATTAATAATCACATTTATAGTTAACATTATTAATCCTTGTTTTTACACTTGAGCTTTAGATTAACCCGATTCATTTCAACTGACAAGGCAATTTAGCTTACAACTTCGACAACCAAATAATAATCAAAACAACCTTGATACCAGGGGCTCCCTGGATGTATCACAGACCCCCCGGATCCCAATTTGAGACCCATGGGTCTAGCGGTTTCCACCATTTTCTTTTCTTCGTTCTACAGCAAAAGAATGTCACAATACCAATGTTTGTATTAGCCACATAAGGTGCAAGCTCTCCTGTTACTCTCCTGCTATCACAATAGCCACCTCACAGCAAAACATGTTGAGAGAGAAGGGAAAAACACACACACACACACACACACACACACACACACACACACACACACACAAGCTCATAGTTAAACACTGGCTGACAACTTGCTAACTTTTTGCCGAGGCTACAAATACAACGTGCTACATTAGAAACTCTCAGAAAAGGATAATGACAACAGCTAGCTGTTTTCTATGTGGGAATTTACACTAGTGTCTGTATAATAATGCACTTAACTAGTTAACTAGCTTGCCGTACTCCTAGTACATTTTGTTAGCTCCAGTTTTTAGCTGTCAGTAAAGTTTCCAGGAAACCAAAACATGAACAGCTTGTTCAATGGTCTAGCTAAAGAAATTATGATTCGTCCACGTAGGTTAGTTGGTGTTCAGAACGTTATGGGTTCAAAAATCACAGGAATACCAAAAGAACCACTTGTTTATGCCCTGAGGTAAAGTTCTCACCCCTCCGTTGCTCATCTGTACACTTGGATTGTGTCCTCTCTCTATTGTAAAGTCACTTTAGATAAGAAATGAACTGCCAAATGAACAGACGCAAATGGAATGTAAATGTAGATCAGACGAGGTCAGCTGTGGTCACGAAAGGCCAGAGTCCAGTTTCAATAATCTGCCAAGCCTCCTCGTGGAGATCTATATCACACCAAGTGTTTCAATTTCAAGCCCCCAAAAAGGACCTCATCAAACAGTGATCAGTTGGAGCAGATGTTGGCTGATTAAAGGGGAACTAAACTTGGCAGAAAAACCAGTGCAGTTGGTAACTACTTTGCTGAACTCCAGATCTCCAGAACCACAGTTTGATTCTCTTGGTTTCATTCAGGGTTTCTTTACTTGGAAATCAGGTGAACGTTGCATCGACTACGGGGCAAGTGTATGTTTTAAGTTTGAACTTAAAGCCACATTGAAACTATGTCACTTGGTGCAACCGATACTTTTTTAGTACACCATAAACTCAAATATAGCAGCCAAGTAGGCTATGATAGAACTTACATTCCGTTGGTGCAACTGGCTGCTGGAGTTCAGCACATGGTGCTGTTCAAGCACCAACGACCAAAGCAAATTCCTTGTATGTGAGAACGTACTTGGCAATAAACTTGATTCTGATTCTGATTCATTGGTCACCAACTTCAATTCAGAAGATTAACATTTCTACCAAGTTCAATTTCCAATCAATCAATCAGCCACCAAACACTTTGTATTTTGTCAGGTGGATAAAGAGCTTTTTGGGTCTTGGAGTTGTGAAATACAGATTGGTTGGAGCAGGTGTGACTGATTGAAGGAACTAAACTTGGCAGAAAATGTGATTTCCAGCGATGAATTTGGTGACAACTGTGCTGAACTCCAAACCTCCAAGTCCCCAGTACAGCTCTCTCTATTTTATGCAAGGTTTATTTACTCCAGTCTTGGAGGCCCATTGCTCTGCAAAGTTTGGGGGTTTCTGTACTCATAAACACAGCTGATTAACAAATCCAGAGGGCAAATCCTAGGGTGTTAAACTTGAATCTCTGCTGGGCATTGGATGTCCAAGACTGGAACTGAGAAACCTTGGTATAATGGATCTTCTTGACTGGAGTCCAACAGGTTCCTGCTTTGCTTTGCTGATGAGACAAGCAGAACTCATGCTGCTGCATCTGTTCACCATCATCAACTGTTAGCAATCCCATCATTCCTTGTCAGAACCAGGAAGCAACGCCAACCCAAATAGCATTTCGATTAAACCAGCTCACGACTTACCAGACCACGCCGAATGCCCCGTATCCGATAGGCCGATCGGGCTCGATGTCCAGCTGCTGCTGTAGATGGTGTTGATGGTGGTGATGGTGCGCCTTGATGGCCGCAGCCTGCACCTGAGCGGGCGCCGCAGCCGCAGCCGGACCAGGAGCCTGTCCGGGTGCGGGCGACGGAAAGTATGGTTGCTGCTGCTGCTGTTGGCTCGGGTTGAGCATGACGGCAGCGGACGCATGTTGCTGCTGAACAGGATGGACGGCGGCGGCCGAACCCGGAGCCGGATGCTGCTGCTGCTGTTGGAGATGGTGTTGCCCGGCGTGGTGGTGGTGCTGGTGGTGGATCTGGTGGGGTGGGGGCAGGTGCGCCAGCTGGTGGTGGTGGTGTGGATGGTGGGCCGCTGACGCCACAGCCGAAGCGCCTCCGCTGTAAGCCGCCATCATTTTAGCCGCGTTCGCAGCCGTGGTCCCGCAAAGAGCCATACGCACTCTGGGAGAGCCTGGAAGAATGGGAAGGATGTCGGGGAAGCAAGAAAACAAAATCCGAAGGCGAATCCTCACAAGCCAAGACGAGGAGAGAAGACGCAGCCAGGTGGTCAAGCGGTCATGGATCGAGGCAAATTTAGAAAAGTAAGCAAGATGTCATATCAGCGTGATGAGTGATAGAGTCACTCCCATTTTGGCCAGCTTTATCTCCTGCAAGATCTGACCTACTTCTGAGAAGATCTCTATCTCTCTACCTTGCAGGCACAATGCCAAGCATTCAGAAGAACCCTACTAGAAATGAACAACACCGACAACAACAACAACGACAAAAAGAAAGCTAAACTAAATAAAAATTGAAACAAAATAATGTTTGATGTGATGGAAAAAACTCCCTCTCCCCCCGTGGTGGATGATCCAGTGCGCGGCCTTAGATCTCCCACATGGTGGAGGTGGGAAGCACCTGGCCTCGCATCTGCTCCACCTTCGGCTTTATTTCCCTCTCCTGCAGTGTGAAAGGGGGAAACCGACGGATGTGTGTCAGCGTGGGGAATGCTGCATTCATCTTTTAGATCTCACAGCTTGCCATGTCGGCTGATCCATGCACCGAGGCCGCGTCCACAGCCGGGACTGCATGCGGGGCTTGCAGGAAGAACAAGTTATTTTACGCACGGCTGCAAAGTCGACCGAATTCCCTCCATATATGCCAAATCCTTGCCTATGCGCGTGGATATATATCTACTCTTATTATAATCATCCAGATGGATTTTTGTTATTATTATTCTGATTATTATTCTCTTCTTCTTGCGCGCAGGATGGCTGGCACTCTGAAATTGTTATTTTCTTGCGCTCAGGAAAAGAAACAATTCCACAATATCAGAAGTGCCGAAGCACTATGGATACTATGTGTCCAAAATCCCCATAGTGGTGATGAGAAATGAGAGCAATCCCTTCCCTGGAAGCAGGAAAAAAACAACAATTTCTCCCAAGGCAGCAGTCAACTTATTTTCCCCATCGATTCCTCTCTCTCTCTCTCTGTGTGTGTGTGTGTGTGTGTGTGTGTGTGTGTGTGTGT
>JAOTRR010000056.1:27472369-27485049 GCA_028570945.1 Gogo arcuatus
ATTAAAGGTTGGATTTTTCTCATTTTTTCAGTGTGAGATGAAGCGACTTCACCAAGAGGTGGATTTTTTCTAACCCTTTTTACTGATCTTTATTGGGGGGGGGCAATAATTGTGGAGGGCACTGTGTATACATACATGCATACATATATATATATTTCCAACAATTTCAAGACACAGAAAAATGTTCAGCAGTATTTATGGTAGCACTTCAGAAAGTCAACTTTATTTGTTTGTTTGTTTGCTCCACTGTGCCAACTTGCTCAATTAATAAATCAACTTTGAGTCTCATCTCAACACAACAGGAAGCTGTGTTATCCAAATTTCCTGAAGATCTCGGGAAGAAGAAAAGCTCTCTCGTTCTTTTTTCTTTATTTTCAGTGATACTGTGATATTGACTGTCTCCGGAGGTCACTTTGAAACTCCAACCTTGTTGATTAAAAGTAAATTATTCATTTAAAAAATACATTTTACACTCTGTAACTTTTAAACTAGAATGTACTTAATGTCCTCATAGTACATTTAGTGTAAAACGCAACCCTGTTACTCATTTAAGAGCAAAATATAATACCCTGTGAGGAGTTAACACATTTTAAAATGATTTATTGCATGTTTTCTTCGATTCAGTGCTGAAAAAAGAGAAATAAAGAGCTACACGGCAGCGTAATGGTGGAACGAGTGAATGTGTGTGTCGTGTGGCTTGAGGCGAGCGGGTGGAGAGAGCGCAGGAATGCCGAGAACAAAGGAGGCAAACCATCGTGTGCAAGTGGAGCAGAAAACAGGTGACTTGGAACACAAACAATACACACACACACACACACACACACACACACACACACACTGACTGCTGCTTCAACACACTTCAGAATGAGCTGATCTTTATGATGCAAAATAAAATAAAAAAACCCGTCTCTCATGTGTAACCTTTACTACTCGGTGGCTTTCATCATTTTCCCTCTTTGTATTTTTTTTAATTCTTTTTTTCCTTTGTAATTTTATGGGACTTCTCTCCTGATGTGGTGTTCTTCTCATACATGCACCACTTCTTTTTCCAAACATGAAGAGCCAAATTATTGCCTTTTTTTTTTTGTCTAATCAGAGTATATTGTTCCAAAAGAGTTCCGATTTGTCGGAACGCTCTTCGACGTGCATCTTTGCGCTTCGTTTTGAGCAGAGGAGTTTAGTGTGTGGTGAAGGAACAGAGATTGTGCTGCCGTTCATTACAGATTGTTTTCTGTGTCACTGTCGTCCCTGCTGCTTTCAGGTCGTCCTGCAACTCCTTTCTCGTGCCTTCTGGCTTCTCTCGTACCCTCCTGGCTTCTCTCGTATCCTCCTTCTGATTCCTCTGAGAGAGTATTGTGAAATCGTGCGTGACTCACCTGTCCAGGGATGATTAGTTGTGCTTCCATGAACTTTCCACCTCAAACCAAGTATACACACAGAGATGTTTACAGTTTAAACAAAAGTGTCCGAATACTTATTCCTGCTCATTATTTATTCATCCATGTTCCTAATTAGAAGGATGTTACAGGTTTTATACTGCACAGACACACAAAAACATCAATCAGCACACACTGCTTTCTTGATTAAACAATTGAGAAATGAGTTGAACAACTAACAAATGTTCTGAATGGTCAGCATGTTCAGTGGAATATTTACTCAGACCCCTGACTTTCAGCTGTATCCTGAATAAAATCTGTTCACAGGGGAAAGTGAAGAATAGACATGTTTAACCTACTCTGATCTTTTTATTTGGTTCAAATTAACTGAGTTTGTTCATATTACACCCATTATATGTATGATGTATTAGACAACAGTGACATCCAGTGGTAGTAAAGTGCCTTAAAAGGAAAAGACTAATTTCTTCAGTGAAAGGTTTATTTTAAAGACCTTCACTCGCGAGTATTCAAGTGTTTATGGCGTCTATGTTTAATATACACAGTGCCTGGCACAATCACACACATTCTTGTACTTGTATCTTTGTGGGGACTCTCATTGACAAAGCATTCCCTAGCCACTTTCCCTAACTTTAACCATCACAACTAAATGCCTAACCCCGCCCATTACCCTAATCCTCATCTAAACTCAACCCTAAAACTGAGTCTTAACCCTCAAACAGCCCTTTGAAGAAGTGTGGAGCAGCCAAAATGTCCTCACTTTCCAAAAAAGGTCCTAACTCTGTTGATAAAAACAAACACAAACCACGTGTTCCAGTCCTCAGTATGTAGCAATTACAAGTACTCACAAATCACACACACACACACTTGTACTTCTATCTTTGTGGGGACACTCATTAACATAATGTGTTCCCTAGCCCATTACCATAACCTTAACCTTCACAACTAAATGCCTAACCCCATCCCTTACCCTAACCTAAACCCTCCAGCTAAAGTCTTAACCCTCAGACAGCCCTTTGAAGAAGTGAGGACCGGCCAAAATGTTCTCACTTCCCAAAGATTTCCTAACCTAAAAAAAAAAAAAAAAGTGTTCTGGTCCTCAATATGCAGCAAGTACACACCCATGTACACACGTATATATACACACACACACACACACACACACACACACAGCAGTTTCACCTCTATAAGTCAGGTGTGTAAACGACGGTGTAATACCCGTGTGCTTAGTTCGGAGATGTCCAGAAAAAATCTTCACGTTCATAAGCATGTCATTAATGTTGAAAACATTCACAAAGACACACTACTTTCATTTTCCTCGAGTTTATTAGCAGTGATGAAGATTGTTGAAATGGAACGTTGCCCTCCTCTTCATTACCGCAGAAGGAAATGCAGACAGAGCAACACGCAAAATGAAATTAATTCAAACTTTTTTTTTTTTAACAGTCAAAACATGGCACAACTTAAATGTGATGGAGAGAAGGGAAATGTGAGGAAGTGAGAGAGAGAGAGAGATATTTTTTCCACTCCATGTTCTGATGGGATTCGTTTAATATTTCTTACAGCGCAGGCAGCGTGGCCTGGACTCAGGAGTAAGCAAGTTCTCAACACTGCGCATCGTTGAGCAGTTAGATGAAGACGAATACACATGCTCAGACGTACAGACAGATGGACAGAGACAGACAGACAGACGTACCAGTCGGAACGGCACAACAAATGCAACACACAGAAAAATGTATACACTGACGTAGAAACCTTTCCAACGTACAGAATAAACAGTCGAGTTTCAGTACGATGATCTCTCCCTGCTCTCGCACGTCTTTACTAATTTCATGGGCTTGAAATCAAGAGGTGAAATCAAGGGCTTGGATTAGTGTGCATAATTATACATACATATAGATATATAGCTATTAACTCTAAAACTGACAGGGAATAAGTGCTTATTATGGATCAAATAAAGACTTATCCTTGATGTGCATCCCCTAAAATAGGATTTCTGTGCATCAAAGGTTGTGTATGTGCATCCACCGAGTCTTCCAGCTCCACACCAGAAGGGTTTAGATTTTTAGTTTAAAAAAACAAAACAAAACAAAAAAAACACCCACCTCTTAAGGGTTCAACAACAACAACAACAACGTGTGCTGTAGTATGTACTACATGACTAACTCTGAGTTAGAGGTGTGCATCAGGAAAGGGCGTGTATATTTTCACACACACAGGGTCAGATATGAAGCTTGCAGGAAAAAGGAATGCCACGTTCATTAATATCGGATGTGCAGAAAAGCTCTTGGTGGTGCGAGAGGAACAAAACGTGCAATTATTGGAAAACTATCAACGTCACGTCACATCATCACAACACCCCGATGTTGATTATGTTCCGAGAACAGCACATCTCAAGGTGTTTTATTCCTCTTTAACAGGAATGCCACAACATTTTATGGTTTTCTATGGATTAAAGAATACTTTATCAGTTTAAAGTTAACTAGCGAGAACAGGAACTAACTGACGTTACAGCAGCTATAAACAGTCGTTCCGTCACCAGCCTCACTTTCCTCCTTTATCGAGTTAAGACAAAAGAAATTTCAACGAAGCTTGTCATGTTACGAAGAAACCGGAAAGCGTCCTGAAGACTTTACTGTGGTGGAAAAACTGTTACAATCCGTTACAAAGCGCCAACCCTGGAGACTCCTTTAAAATAATAATGATAATTCAACAGAGCATGCACACCTTCAATCTGAATCAAGAGTTCAGCAGCGCTGCGTCATTGTTTTCTCTCCATCCTGTTGAACGCTGTTTAATATGTTTGTGTGTATTATGGAATAATGAGATTGAGCAGGATTGGGATTTAAAAAAAATTGTCCCACGCACACCTCTACTCTACAGAGCTCCTGAAGGGACATTTTGCCCCCCCCCCAAAACCTTTATATACCAACAAAAATCTTGTGAAAACAGAAAATTATCACAAATGCAGGAGATAGTTTTACATTTTCCCAAGATTTTTTTTTGTCTTAAAGCAAACAAAAAAAGTGCATGCAGCGTAAGCAATAATTACCTGATGAACATTACAACATGTCCTTTTCTTTCAGGGGGGAAAAAAAATAATAATGTGAAAATCATTTCAAATACACGTGATATATTTTCCGTTTTCACAAGATATTTTTTCTAACAGAAACAAGACAGTAAGTGGTGCACAAGTGATAATTCCCCCCATGGCAATTTATATTAAAAGAAAATTAAACACCCACAACACCGTGTCCTTTTTTTTTTTTTTAGAAAAAAAAAATCTTGTGAAAACAGCACATCCTACTGTATAATTTCATTTTCACAAGATTCTTTTAAAAAGAAAAGACCGTAAAGGGTTCGCACACAACAATTCTTGAAACAAAAATACATCACACCATGTCCTGTTCCTTCAGGAAAAAAAAAAAAAAAAAAACTTATGTAAACAGAAAATTATTGAAAATGTTCTGTTTTCATGTGATTTTTTTTAAAATATATGTATTCATGTTTATGGATTTTTTTTTTTTTTTTTTGCAAAGGTCCCTTCAGGGTCTCTGTACGACTCAAAAAGAACAAATACTGAGCTTTTTTAGGGTTTGAATTAAACACTATATTTACTAAGGGTTCAGATCAACTCACGTGAACTGATCTCCAACGCAACTGTTGTTAGGAAGTCGAGGAGAAAGTAGCGAAGGTGCATTATAGCAAAAAAAAAAAAAAAGAAAGATAGAAAGCAGGTGGTTAAATCAGAGGAAAATCAGCATTTAAAAGAGCATTAATAACCTTTTATCGTTATCTCGGTTACGATGTACTGTACGTGTTAATTATCTGGCTGATGCAGTGAAATGTCTCGTGAGCCAGCTTCAGAAACAGAAAGCAGCAACGAAGCCAAAGAAACCGTCAAATTTCGAGCGTTTCATCTCAAGCAGGAAATCGTTGCTTGTTTTTTTTCCACCTCTGGAGCTGGCAGTGTTTATGACCCTGGTACACAAAATGCTAAATGATCCACTTGGCTTCCTACTACAGTCTAAAATCAGGCTCATTAGACAGACAACAACAGGAAAAAACAAAAAAGAAAAATGTGTAGCAAACATGGACACCCCTTTTTTTCATTTTTGGCAATAACACTGTTGGTACATTTCATTTTTTTTCCATTTCATTCTCTTTGCATCATTTTCTAAATTTCCTTTTTTATTATTTAAAGTATTTTCTCCTTTACAAGGACCTCCAGTCCGCTGTTAGAAATTAGTATCCTATTCGTAATCGCTATAATTTCTGTTACGCACTGATCTGCCGACGTTCTGTCAAGATAATACAATTTAAAAATACATAAAGTGCTACTCATTATATATAATATATGAATCAATTATCTTGTGATGAGATAAAATAGATGAAAAAAGATTAAATCTTAATATTTGCTTCCTGACACTAAAAAAACGACAACATCTTCAGCCTGTAGAAAAGCCGAACGCCTGACGACACTCGCTTTAAATAATAAATCCATGAGCTTGAGAAGAAAGAAAAGAGCCCTGTTTAACTGTGAACGCGTTAAAAAAATAAAAATAAGCAGTGCTTGGGGAAAAAAGAAAAACGCTGGGTGCCTGTTCACGTGCATCAAACAAACTGTTATTGTATCACGCTAAAAACAACTCGCACCACAACAGTATATTCTGTTCCTTGGGCGCAAAAAAAGAAAAACATACAAGAGATTAAGAGACTAAGCAAAGAAGCTCTAATGAAGTGATGAACTGAAAAAGAACAGAGGTGCTGAGGCGATTTTAACGTCCGTGATGCGGATTAACTTATCTACTCATCCACTGGGATCTAAGAGTTAATATAAAACTGAAAATGTAAAACGGTTTAAAAAAAACAAAAGGTCAGACTGTAGCTTCGTCTCTGCTGTAGGCGTGCCGGCAGGATTACAAAGTGATGCGAAAGGTGAAAAGACGACGATAAGACTAGTGAATCTTCCAGAGGACGTACGCAGACAGCAGTCTGCAAGTCTAGTCTCACTTAAGCGCACCCTGGAAACCTTAGAATTTCATTTCTGTTTTAAGTATAACTGAAAAGAAATGGGAAAAAAAAAAACAAAAACAAGCAGACAATAACAACATGACTCATCGAAATTCATTCACAAAATTAAGACAATTATCCCAAGGCCTTAGCAAGTGCCAGCTCGACCTACGTGTTTTTTTTTTTGTTTTGTTTGTTTTTTGTGTCCCCTGAAACATTGAACAGTTCATCATCGGTGATTTAACCCCCCAGTCACTAGAGGGCGACGTTTTATTTCATGCCCGTCAAAAGCATTTCAGTGTTCGAACACGAGAGCGCAGTGCGTCCGAATGCGAGGTGCTTCCTCTTCTCAGGCAGCCAGCAAGACGAAGTCCGCCATCTCTGCTTTTAAAAGAAAAGCCGTATTGTAAGAGTTTGTGAATTCGTGAACATCCCTAAAAAAAACTGAATTGTCTTCAGCAAAAAACAAAAACAAAAAAACAAACAAACAAAAAACGGTCCTGCTTTAGAAGCAGAGCGTCTTGGCTGCAGGTCCTCGAATCCCGTCCTTTATTCAGCCAATCCGTTTCATCCACTCCGCGCTCAGCCTCTTTAAACACTCCGTCTCGAGAGCGGCCTTTGTTCTGAGTCACGATGTTTGTTTCCGAGTCTGAGGCTGCGACCGGGTTTCCTTGAAGCGCATCTTTTTCTTAGAGGAGTCCGGCCGAGGAGACGGCGTGTCCAGACTGAGCCTCACTGATCAGGACCGTTCTTAGATTCACTGTAGAGCACGATGCGATTTGGATCTGGAAAAGGACAGTGAGGAAAACAGTGTCATTTTAATTCAATTCAATCTGTATCGCACTTTTAACAACAGTTTCTACTTCATGCGTAACTTGCGAGTTCAGAAGCAGCGGCAACGCGAGTGATGTGTACTTTATATACACATCTGGAGGATTAACTGCAACATCTACTAGAAAGCACATCAGGGCCAAAACATCCTGAACTGTAAACGATTTCCTGTACACCGATGTTCCTCTTTCTAACCTTTCGCCGGCGTCGTGACTGTTGTCATGAGCTTCGCCTGAAATGGAAAACTGACCTTATATTCAAACGTTCTTTATGAATCTAGAGAAGACTTGGCATGCAAAAGGTAGGTTTGAAGGCTACAAGGTTTTTTAAAATAGAAATATGAAAACCAGTTAGTGTTAGTACATACACTACAGTATATGGCCAAAGGTTTGTGCACACCCATATCTGCTTCTTCTTCCCCAAACTGTTGCCACAAAGTTGGAACCACACTATTGTCTACAATGTCTTTGTATGCTACAGCGTTACAATTTCCCTTCACTGGAACTAAGAAGCCCAAACCTGTTCCAGCATGACAATGCTCCTGTGCACAAAGTAAGCTCCATGAAGACATTGTATGCCAAGGTTGTAGTGGAAGAACTCGAGTGTCCTGCACAGAGCCCTGACTGAACTCAGCCCCACTGAACACCGACTGCACCCCAGACCTCCTCACTTACCTAACATCAGTGTCTGATCTCACTCATGCTCTTGTGGCTGAATGAACACAAATCCACACAGCCACGCCCCAAAATCTAGCGGAAAGCCTTCCCAGAAGAGTGGGGGATATTATAACAGTAAAGGGGAATAAATCTAGAATGGGATGTTAAACAAGCAAATATGGTTGTGATGGTCAGGGGCACATAAACCTTTGGCCATATAGTGCAGGTACATGATTCGAGACACAGCGCTAGTAGTTGCAGACAGTGCCACATGATGCTATACTGCCCCCGACTATTTACATTGGTATTGCACTACATGCGAGTGCTGCGTTAACTTCTGAGGACATGCAGAAGCAACTGGAGGATACACACAGCAGCCGGCTTCCCCGGCCCCAAAATCTGAGCTTTTCAAATCAGACCTGAGCCACTTCCATATACAGTCCTAGACTGGACAAAGATCTAATATGTGGCCGTGGGACACGAATGAGAAAGGACATCACGGTCTTTGTCAGTATCCACATGTTGGCAACACGGCAGAAACCACGTTTTCAAACAGACTTTTAAAATCATACAACTTGATAGCGTAATAGCTGGACTCTAACAGCGTTTCCTGATAGTATCGTCAATCCCAAGTTACAGCACGCTATATTTACGCATAGCTACATACCCAAGGAAAACTTGTGAGAAAGTCAATAAGGAGTAGCTTTGTGTGGTTGTTAAGTGTACTTGTCTACCAGGCAGCTATAAATTAAAAACCATAAGTCTGGTATCCTAATTATAGGAAGATAATTGGTCTAAAAAGATATTTAAAAATTACAAACTGCCCCTTTAAAGTACCTTAATATCAGGACTAGTAATCAGTAAAAAGCTACAATCTGAATGCATTTATTACTAACAAACATCACAGATTAAAAATGACACTTACCTTGCTTTTGCAAATTCAAAATATATTCCATTTCTGAAAAATAAAAAAAGAAACCAAGCTTATTGTTTGTCCTAACATTCCTTGTGAAGACGCTTAAAAACACTTGCAAGGAACCTTTATTTATTCAAACGCTTACATTTACAGACCGAAACTTTGTGCGTCAAATATTTTCAAATATTTGCATAAGCAAATTCACCTTCCAGACTAGGATCTGTTTCAAGTTCAAAAGTTCACTTAAAGGATACTGGAATTAAATTAGCTTACGTCAAAAGATTTAGTGTTATGATGTTAAAGAAGTGTTTGCATATAATGAATAGGAAACATGATCACATGACATCAAGCAAAAAGATATTTGCACAAATAAGTGATGGTGGTTCACCTTTAGTGTGATATACTACAGCAGCTTTAAGATCAAAAAAGTCCCAGCTGGCCCTCCTCTCGAAGCCCTTAGTGTAGCCTTGCTCTCTGGGCAGAGACAACTTGCGTGGTAGCTCTGCCCCAATGTCCTTAGAGGAAGAGCAAAACACTATTGCACCAGAAACCCCAGGCTCGTCCTTTTGCGCATCCACCTCGAGGTTCAGAGCCTGAGGCGAGCCTTCGGGGGACCCGCTGGCCACAGACAGGGCGAGGTTTCCTCCTTTACTCATGCTAGTCCGTTTGTCTGGGAAAGCTGACTGATCCAGCCTCTGGGGGGCGCCTTGTGTCTGTGTAGCCACAGCGGCAGTGCAGCCTCCCTGAAAGCTCACCTCTCCGGGTTTGGCCTTTGCCGTCGAGCTGCATGTTGGACCATCTGGACCGCCGCTGGGTTCGTTGATGAACGACAAACCCCACTGGTTTTGGAAGATGTCGCCCAAAGATTTCTGATTGGGTGGGGGGTCAGATTGACGGCCGCTGGGGAGAGAAAGTTGCATATTGGAAGAGGAGGAGGCGGAAAGGGGGTAAACGAACAGATTAGGCTTCCGGGGCTCAGGCATGGTAGTTGAGGTGGAGGGATTGCAGCTACTGCCGGAGGAAGATGCTACATGATCAGAGCCTGCTGAGGAGACGACTGGCACGGGGGAGGAACTGGGGACCGAGCTGAAGTGGGGACCAGGCAGAGGGCAGGTGTTGCCATCACCGTTGCTAAAGCTGGCCGAGGTGATAGTTTTCACAGCCGACATGGGCACCTGCGACGGCCTCCCGGGTACCTGTGGAGTAGGAGCGGGAATCTCAGTGCCAGTCTGGGCTGCCTTATTGAGGTTCTCCTTCACTTTGCTTGCATAACTGATCTTAGGCACTATCTTCGCGCTACTGTTGTCCACAGGAAAGACAGGTGGCGGCTTGAACAGAGTCCACGAGTCCTCTTTAGCTGATGCTGCCACTTTCGTTTTAGTAGACTTATCCTCAAACTTTTTCCCACCGCTTTTCCGGTAAACTTCAGACGTTGGTAGCACAGATGGGGTAGTGGCTGCCTCTCTAGTTTTTGTAAAGCCACTCGGATGGCTGTCCATCTTTGAGGAGGCTCGGCTGATTTCCACCTGCGCCGCTGAGGTTCTGTCGGCCAGTTCTAGAGCAGCTGGCCCTGGTTCTTGCTTACTGGCCTGATGCATGGCCTTGACCTGGCTCGAAGCAGTCACATTGTCCAAAGATTTGCCGTTCCTCTGGGCTCGGCGCTTCTTTGGTGTGGTGTAACCGCTTTCCGAACCACTGCCATCGTTGTCTGTACCTGGCTTGCCGGGATAACCGTTAGTGAGCGGCCCACAGTTTAGCGTCACCACGCCGTTTAGAGATGCCAGGGCCTCCTTTCTGCCCTCATGTGCAATCAACTCTGAGGGCTTGTCATTTTTGCAGTCCATACTGTTTCTACTAGTGTTATTGCCTTTCCTTTCCCCCTTCAGGCCAGTGTGTAAGGGCTGTCCGGAGGGTTTCGGTTTCAAGTCAGATTCTAGTAAGAGTTTGTCACCATTTTGGCTCGCTGAGTGCAGAGAGCTGTCTAGGTCAAGGGAAGTGGGAGTTTCCTCTCCCTCAACTACAAATCCATTTATTTTTCCATTCTCTGTGGGTAGAAAAAGGACACACATGCAATTAAAATAAAATCAAACCAAGTCATCCGATTAACAGAGAGCCCAAGTACAAATCTAAGCCAGTTCTCCTTGCAGGAAAACGTCAAGCCTGGGCAAAGTTTGCGTAACGTGGGAATATTTGAAACACATGTTAAACAGTAGAAGGCCAGACAGATCAGGATTATGGTGTGCCATTTAAAAAAAAAAAAGGGGGGGGGGGGTAATATGTGGCCTGCTACATGTTAACGATTGACCAAACGTACACATACATTAAAAATGTGCATTTTATTGAATTCAAAACGTCAAGGATACACCGATCCGATACAGGGTACTGGCTTCAAACAGTAGATCAGCACTGGACCAGATCTGACACACTTTCCTTTCTGCTTTCCATTGACGTCTTCTATGCTATTTACATGCGTGGTGTTGACTGACATAGCACAGATCTTTCATATGAACACATGGCACAACTTGTCTTAAAGCATGTCGCTGTCGTGCTTCTAATGGTTTGCATAACTTGGTAAAAGAAGCTTGCAGACGGCAAAGTTTGGCTTCACAGTGACTAAACCTGGAGGACGATGTAGTCTCAGGGATTGCCTTAAACCCAAACCGCTGATAATGGGATCATGCTGAAAAGGAAAAAATAGGAATGGAGTAGAAATGGTTTAAAAATAAAAAATCTGATGTCAACAATGCACTAAGGTCACCCTATTTTTTTTTTTTTACCTCTGTGCTACTGACATGTCCAAATGCAACTCGGTCATATTTGGGATGTTCACTGCACTTTAACACATTAACATTAGACACTGATACTTGCATGAGAATAAGTGCTTATTACTGATACACAATGAGATTACAATCTATTTAGTAAAGTACTGCCGTCAACCAAATAGATGCTCTCTAGCTAGCTCAAGATAACATGATAAGCATAAATTAATTAGTGACTGAGAATATACTCAATGTAATTAGGGCTTGGACAATACAATATTTTTACTTTGACACAGATACCAGGTATCTGTCTAAGGGTTGAGTGGCAGCACAAGAATATTTCACGAATCTCTCAAGACATGATACATGATATGGATCATGATATTTAGGCCTGCGAGCAAACTGCCAGGATTACAGTAGTGTAGTGGGGTTTTTTTAATTATTTTTATTTCAATTACAATTGTGCGTTTAATGTTTAAAAAATACATTATAAAAATAAATGTAAAAAAAATTAACACTTAAATACTTAAAAGGAGAAAAAAATTCTAAAGATTAAGTAAAGAATTTTAACATCAAATCAGCTGCTTCCAGTCTGTTCATAATTACAAAAAAAAATAAAAAAAATAAAAAATATTTCCAAAAAAATCATGAAATAACTTAGCACAATATCGCCATCATCTAAGGCTAATACAAACTGAATTTCAAAAACGTGGTTATTTTGTCGTTTAACAAAGAACACTGATGAGAATGTTTACTGAACATTTATGGAAGCAGCCTGCGGTGTCAGTGCTAACAGTCAGAGGTAAAGTTGGAGCTTTAATGCTGTGTTCGATTTAACTTGTAAGTGGTAATTTGCAGGTTGGAATTACAGCATTTTCCACCTCAGAAACTTTGTCTTGTGAGGTGAAGAGGAAAAAAATGGATGCCACCATGTTTGCTAACTGTCATAAATGTTATACAGTACCAATCAAAAGTGTGGACACACCTTCTAATCCAATGTTTTTCTTTATTTTTATTAATTAAAAGTCACTACATGTCTTAAAGTAATGATGGATGTCGTTTCTCTTTACTTAGTTGAGCGCTTCTTGACATAATATGGATTACTACAGTT
>JAOTRR010000056.1:27689720-27700210 GCA_028570945.1 Gogo arcuatus
TCCCAATAAATTTACTAATCCCTACTAATCCCTGATGAGCAAGCCTGCGGCGACGCATGCATTTTTATAAATAATTATAACAGTGTCTATAATGCCTTATGAATGCATTATAACATGATAGGAATGTGTTCATAGTTTATTATAGATATGACCTTCATAGTAAGTGTTTCCAAATACTTTATAAAGTCTGGCATAAGCCTGTATAAGTGCTCATAATTACTTACAGTCACATGCATAATACTTTATAAAGCATGAGTGTATGACTTCATAATGTCAGGTTACATAACTCATTATAACATCTGTTCTATAATTATAATATTGGTCCTGATTTATTATGAATGATTATTTTCTGGAACTGAATCGTGCATTATTACATGTCAATACAGGCTTCATGTTATGTAAACATTTCTAATACAATACCTAATACTTTATGAAGCACTACAATGCGACAATGCACCTTTGAACAGATATTATAATGCATTATGTCACCTGATGTTATGAATTTATACGTATACTCATGCTTCACAAACTGTTATGCATGTAACTATAAGTACTTATGAGCAGATGGACTTTTGCCAGCATTATAACAGGTTATTGATACATAATATAATCGTAACACATTATGAATATGTAATTACTTTAAATTCAAATTCTGACAAGTTGTTCATTTCAAATTAAACCAAAAAAAAGAAAAACAGGATGTGCAATTAAAACAGGAAAGAAAAAAAAACATTTTCTGTCCTGTGAGACCACTTCTTGAAACTCAGTGTTAATTTCACTTATGAAAATAACATCTGCTCCTTTATAAGTGCTGTTTAAGCAGATTAGTGTGTTTAATTATTTGTAGAGCTCTGCTTATCGTAGAGAGCAGCCCGATTTCCTGTTTCCCAACAAAAAAATGTTGAGAAAACCTTTAAAATTGGATGAATATACACTAATCTAGCACACCCACACACCCACCCACACACACACACACCCACACACACGCACACACACACAAACACACACTGTGAGAGAATTCAGCAGCTGTGAGGTTGATTAGTCATGCGTCCCTAACCGTTATCAACGGCAGCGAAGATATGTCACTGTCAATACACAATATGCAAGCAGCCATGCACTGCTGGGCGTTATTTATCTGCTGACAGGTGGCCGGTTGCCTTCGTACAGATAGCTATGCTAATGACAGTAACATAAAGCACCCTGCTCACCCTGCTTATACACTGCCTCCTATAAATACACTCTCTGGTGGTTGAAAAGTCTTGCAAGAAAAATAAAATGCAACTGGAAGAGCACATTATGTTTGTCGGTGCAGTGTGTTTTTGGTGAACTTGATGTCTCAGTGTGGTCTTGTGCAGTGGTCTCAATCTGTACAGTATTAATACCAGATTGTGGTAGAATTCTCAATTCTGATTGGTCAGAAGGTGTTGATTATTATTATTATTATTATTATTATTATTATTATTATTATTATTATTATTTATTAATGCACTCATTTTAATACGTCATCATTTCTATGGTAACTTTCTATGCTTACACAGTGACTTGTATGGTGGACACACTGCATAACAAATTTTTATTGTTGATATGGTGACGTTTTCTACAAGGAGATGTTTATCAAACATTTATGGAAAGAGTCTCCAGTGTCAGTGCTTTCAGACATGGAAAAGTCTTCCTTCAGGACATGGATGGTTTGTGGTTTCTCAGTGACAAGTTGTGTTTTCATCTTATCAACTTCGTATTAGCTATTTATAGCTGCTATAAAGTGACAACAGGAATTAAATGGTTTGCAGACATTAACTGTGGCTATAAATACATTAAAAAAGTGTTATAATGTGTTAATAAAATGTTTAATGGTTGGCCATTTTCTGTGGTGTAAGTGCAATGAAGAACTTTGGGTTGTGTAGATATGGGAAAATAATCATCTTCAGGGTGGTAACAGTAACTTTACTTCATCACACCACTCCATTGTTGATTGTTTTCCTATAAAAGCACTCTCCTAAGTGTTTTATTCCTACGCTCCAATGTTACACTATATCTTTTGCTACACTATAACAGTACAACCTGATTCTTTTATTTCTTGCATAACATATTGTATTGGAACATTTTTGATAATAAATTTGCCAATATTAAATAAATTAAAAATAAAAAAAAATCATTAAATGAGTATTCTTATTATAAAGTGTTATTAGAAAGTATTCATTATAAAAATAACATTTAACCTGCTTATTTATGATATATATTTATCTTTAATTAACACTTAATTATTAAACTGTGTATTACTTTGTCATAAATTACAGTTTCTTGTCAGTTTTGAACTAGGACCTGCATTTTATCTCAATATACACGGCCACACCTGTTTGCATCAGCACTTTGAAACCAGAACTCTATTCTCGGCGATCTTATCAACCCTGCGATATCATTCATTTGCTGCATATCAAGGAAGCTCGCTTACAGTTCTCTCCTCTATCCAGCAGGAAATGACACAGTGAATGAGCCTCACTGACAGTGAGTGACAGTGTCATCTTCCGAGCGGCGCTCCAGGCCCTCTCAAACATACAGAGCTGAAAACACATCCCTCCCTCTGACAGATAGGCGCAACTCGGAGGACTCCTGCTACGGACAGGTCTTTAATGACCCAGCTGCCACTTTCCAGCTCAGCCTTCATTTTACTCTTTCGTTCCACTTTTTGCCCTGGGAGAGCAGCATGAACGTATTTTCCAGGTGAATTTCAGCAGGAGAAATGGTAAATGGTGTCAGCTTTCGTCTAAAAAAACGCTCAAAAAAATGACCTGATGTCTAACAGTTTAACAAGCAACTTGACAGATTTTACATAATATATGTTTATAATCATTTCAGTAACACTTTCTATCAAGGCCATATAGTACGTGCAATGACCTATGAATACATTCATCTCCTGTTATAATGCATTCATAAGGCATTATTCACATTGTTATACTTACTTATGAAAAGGGATTACAGTTTATAGCAATTATAACCTGTTACCAGAATGCATTACTTAAATGCATACGTTTATATCTGCTTGGTTTCTTTGATAATAGTCTTATATGTTATGAGCACTACTTTCAACTTATCATGTTAACAATTCATAATACATAATAAATATTCCTATAATTCATGCAATATGCATTTTCATAAATAATTATAACTACATGTACAATACCTTATGAGCGCTTTATAACAACATATGAGCATGTTCATAGTTCATTATAACTATGACCCTCACAGAAACTGTTACATTCTATACAGGCCTTTTCTATAATAAACTATGAACTATGACCACATTCCTACCATGTTATAATGCTTCCCTAATGCATTATACACTTACCTACATTAACCCTTCATGAAAACTGACATAAACCAACGCAAACATTTTCCAGCCAGCCTCATTTAAGTCATACTATCAGCATTATGTCAGTGACCTACAGTGACTTTTGTCATAACATGCTATGTCATGTCACCCCAGAGAGTGTCATGACATAAACTAATATCAGCAAAAATCTATGTCTTATAGGTGTTATGTCAACTTGACATAAAGGTCGACAAAAGCAGCCTTGGGATAGTTAACACCAGCTGGAATAAGTGTTTATAAATGTTTAGGTAGGTTTATATCAGTGTCAGTGAAATAGGGCATATGTAGGTGTCATGTAAGTCTTATGTAGGTGTTATGTAGGTGTCATTATGCTTCAGTAAAGGAAAAAAATATTCACCACACTTTATAGCAAGGTTTATTATGCTTTGTGACTTCTTAACATAATGCATTATAACTCGTGTTTATAATATGATATACATCCGTAAAAAGATGCAATAAACTCAACCCCACTTTGCATGGTGCTTTATGTCTCACTTTACTTGCAGTTCACAAATACAGCTTATAAGGTATTATAATTATGTTATAAAATCATATGTCGGCCAATAATCTACCTTCACATATGAAACATACGTACATTCAATTACTCAGTCTGTCTGTATGCAGACGCACTATGCTAATTTTTGGTCTTGGTGATATGTGTTATGAACGCTATTTATAACGCATTATAATCATTTCTATAATGTGTAAAATGTTTATAAATACATCATAACTGCCACATGGTCCCCCTCTTAGAGCGTGATGTGTTTCCTGGCATGTCATTTTGTTTTGGGTTCATACCATGTGCTTTTGTTTCAGTTCTAGTCCTGTCTCCACCCCTGTCCTGTCATTGGTTGATCACCCTAATGTGTTCACCTGTTCTGTGTCAAGCCCTTGTGTAGATTGTCTATTTCTCCTGTTCCTTGGTCTCCTTGTGAAATCTTTTCATGAATTCAAGTTTTTCAATCTAAGCAATGTTTTCCGAGTGCCATGTTTCCTGGTTTTAACTCTTATCCTCACCCAAATAAAGCAAATGCTGAGTTTATACACTCACATCCTGCCTTCACTAACCACACTGTTCCAGAACCTAGTTCTGAATCTATTCATAGGTCATGATACATATAGACGTCATAGAAAGTGTTCCCAAAATACTCCCAGGACCAGGCAGAATAAATTAAGCAAGTCAGAGTTGCAGAAGTAAAGAAGTGAGCTTCCAGGTCAGCGGGTGCTTCTGTTTTAACTCTAAAATAGAACAGTGAGATGGAAGAGCATGATCACGACAGTGTCTCTTCTGTAGCTAAGAATATATAAGCATGTGGGATGAGGAAGGCAAACAAATGAAACACTAAATCAGAATGATGCAAGGTTTGTTAGTGAGAAAGCAGCAGAAATGCAAAGCCACATCATCTGATTGTTTTTGGTTTGCAAAACGGCATTGGAAATGTCCTTTGGTAAGATCTTTTTGTTAAAAAATCATTCCAACAGTGGTGAATTAAACAGTTTAGAAATTTTAGGGATGTTTAATGAAACACCAGACCTGCACTCTTGAAGAAAAAAAAAGGGTTCCTCAAGGGTTCAGTGGACTGTTAAGGTTATTATTGCCATAGAGGGTTCTACTTTGAATCATTTGGTTTGATTTTACATCAAACCTTTTTGGTTTTCCCCAAAAGCACAAACCAATAAATTCTTTAAGGTGCTACACTCTTGTCCTCGTGCAAAAACCCTTTAAGGTTCTATGTAGAACCCAAAACAGAAGGTTTCCCCATCATGAAAAGTTGCAAGTACCCTGTGAAGAAGCTAAGAACACTTAACTATGCACCACTTTTCAATAAGGGCCGTATTTAGAGTCCAAAAGTACGTCATGGGGAAAAGACAAGGTACACATGTTCTTCGGTCAATTTTCTGGACGCAGCATTAAGATTATGCAAATGACCTGCATGTAGTTCATTCCTCATAATCCTCCGTGTAGTTCACCAGATTTTGTGAAAATGTGGACCGATTAAGGAAATAGTAGCAGTTAACTGTGTGCACAAATTAATGAAGCTAGAAGATGTTAAACTGAGGTTGTGATGTCATAATGTCTAAACGGGATGTAGGTTGTTTTATGATGCTTTTAATTCACTATTTTGAGTTGTCAAATACTACTACTAATAATAATAATGCTAACTAGCATTAAGTCCATAGTTACGTCTTGGGTCTGAATACAGATGTGCACTATGTCAGTCTTCACTAAATCTTCACTAAGCATGTTTAACTTCACTCTGAACACAGCCTAAGAGTGTACATCCATTATCTATACTGCTTATCCGTGAGGGTCGCAGGGGGAGCTGGAGCCAATCCCAGCTGACTTCCTGGGCAGGTCACTAATCTATCGCAAGGCTAAGACAGAGACAAACAACCGTTCACACTCCCATTCACACCTATGGGCAATTTAGAATATAGTTATAGTCGACCTAATCTGCAAGTCTTTGGACTGTGGGAGGAGACTGGAGCACCCGCAGGAAACCCATGCAGGCACCAGGAGAACATTCAAATGCCACACAGAAAGGCCCCTTGTCGGTGGCGAGGTTCAAACCCAGAACTTTCTTGCTGTGAGGTGACGGTGATAAACACTGCACCATCATGTTAACTTTTTTTTTTCTCACTTTAGATGTAGTGATTATATGTTTTCTCTGACAAAGTGAGCCTTTTGTTGATTAGAAAATGTCAACAAAAAAGAAAATAAAAAAGCTTCTTTTACACTTTCCTCTAAAACTGAAAATGGTTCTGTTTCAGATTCAGTAGGAACCAAGATATTTGACATCAAGACATTTCAGACAATTCCACTTCTGATCATGTTTCTGTTTTATAGTGGGATACTGGGATATAGTTTTATAGTGAGATCGGATATGTCAGAAATAGTAGCATAAATGAATAAATAAAACGTTTCCAAGAATCATAAAAATGCAGTTCCATTAAAGCTGCAGAGATATAGTTTCCCTGCTGCAGTCCTGATGGAATAATGTATAATTCAAGGGTCCGGAGTGGACAGCCTTTTACAGCTGAATAGAAAAGAGACAGGGAGGAGAATACTTGAAAAGCCATTTACTCTTCACTGGTCATATCCTCGGTTCGGTTCAGAGGCTGAGCTGCTTCAGCAAAGGAAGACTGCATTTGGTCATCTTACAAACAGAGATATGTCAGGATGGAGACAAAGCAAATGCAGGAGAGAGAGACAGAGAGAGAGCGTACCTCAGAAATCATATAATAATACACTGATGACAGGTGAAAGGGATGAGACTCGGGGTGAAATTGCATTTCCAAATGGTCAGGGTTCTGTGTACTGACCTCTGAAATGAAAAGCATCTATTGGTATGGACAGCTGTCCTTGAGGACCTTCATGCTGATGAAAGAAAATGGAAGAGAAAGACCTACAGAGGAACAAAGCAAACAGAAGGACATGCGGTGCACGGAACACACAGCAATCATTCCACCCTGACCATGCCGAGACCATGAAGCAACTAGAATCCCATGCCCTCGGGGCTCAACACCATTAGTCTGTTTGAAAGGCTCTATGAACTTGAGCGAGAGAAAAGGGCTTTTAGTCCAGCCTCCCTTTTCCTGTAAATGAGACAATATTTTATATAAACAGTCGGGTCCATAAGTATTTGGACAGTGACACAATTTTTGCCTCTGTATACCACCACAATGGATTTGAAATGAAGCCATCAAGATGTGATTGAAGTGTAGACTTTCAGCTTTAATTCAAGGATGGACTATGTACAAGAAAAAAATGGCTGGAATTCCTAAATGGTTAATGCGTTATTTTTCTTCAGGCTCAAAAGTAATTGGACAATCGACTGATTAGCAGTTTCACGGCCAGCTGTGTCCTGTTTCCTCTGGAATTGATTCCAAGTGTTAAATTTGCATTTGGCAGCTGTTCAAGGGAATTCTCAATATGCGGTCCAAAAAGGTGTCGATGCAAGTGAAGGAGATCATCATTAGGCTGAAAAAAAAAAACTATCAGAGAGATAGCAGAAACTTTAGGAGCGGCCAAATCAACAATCCAATACATTCTTATAAACAAGGAATGTACTGGTGAGCTCAGCAACACCAAAAGGCCTGGAAGACCATGGAAGACAACTAAAGTGGATGATTGTAGAATTGTTTCCTTAGTGAAGAAAAACCCGTTCAGAGGGCTCAGAGGGTTTACATCAAGATGCAAACCACTGGTAAAACTTAAGAACACAAAGGCCAAATTAGACTTTGCAAGGAAGCCTGCCCAGTTCTGGAGCAAGACTCTTTGGACAGATGAAACCAAGGTTAACTTGTACCAGAATGATGGGAAGAGAAGAGTATGGAGAAGGAAAGGAAGGGCTCATGATTCAAAGCATACCACATCATCTGTCAAAAATGGTGGACATGGGCATGTATGACTGCCAATGGAACTGGGTCATTGGTGTTTATTGATGATGTGACTGCTGATAGAAGTAGCAGGATGAATTCTGAAGTGTACAGAGCTATATTTTCTGCTCAGATTCAGTCAAATGCTGCAAAACTGATAGGATAGCACTTCACATTACAGATGGATAATGACCCAAAACACGGAATGTTCTTAAATGACCGAGTCACTCAAACTGACATCAAAGAAACAGCTTCAAATATCAGCACAAGTAGCATTTTCAAGGCTGTGAATGAATTCAGTTTCCAGAAAGTCCTCTGTCCTGAAGAATTTCCCATGGTGGAAAATTTACCAATTTGTATGCATACTTTTTCTTAAGTGTCCTTTATCTGTACTTTTTCACCACTGGGCACAGAATCATGATCTTATGATTGCAAATTCTAGTAAATTCAGCTCATATAAAAAGTTAATAACGGTTGATACAATTTTCTTACAAATGAATTTGATGAAATTGACTGAAACTGATCTGATTTTTATTGTTTCTATCGACTTTGCTTGGCACAAAGCACTGATCTGATTTTTATTGTTTCTATCGACTTTGCTTGGCACAAAGGCACAAAATCCTGCACCTGTGAAATGTGAAGGTACAATCCTGTTCCTTTTAGATATAAAAGTTAAAATCGATTCACAGTTGTCGAGTTTGTGTGCATTTCCACATGAACATGATGACTCTGCCCTCTTGTGGAGTTTGGTGTAACTACACTGGCCCCTTTTTAACTTCCTGATTGAACCCAAATGCAGCTCAGACACATCCTTTTCACATTAGTGCACACTTGCTGACATTTCCATGCTTTTTCCACTAACTATGCAACATTGTCAGCCCAATATGGTGGCCATTTATTCTTGTAGAGTGCAGGGTTCTTGATGTATAGATCTGATCTGTGGCTTCAGGCAGTGAAGATGTGCTTGCTCACAAAATGTGCTGAGGTCTGCTGAGGACTTTAATGATGCCACCTTGTCTTGAGTTTCGAGCTCCCTTTTATTCCGTTTTTATTGATATAATGGATACTTTCGCGGTTTAATGGCCTTCTACGTGTACCTATCACATTCGTTATGGCTGGCTGCTGTAAAAGGTGCTGTGGTCTGCTGAAGGTTGATGTGATGGTGCAAGCTTGCCTCACACGCCATACTTTCTACTGAAGGTGTGTCAAAATATTTGTAACACTACTGATATCTACTGTCTCTTTATTAATTGATTAATTGGTGACTGTAATCCTGACACTTTAGTATTAGGAAAACCTGCACTCGTGCTCATTTATGTGATTATCCAATCAGTTAATCATGTAGCATTTTTTCCCAATCTTCACCTGTCCAGTTTTAGTGGTCTTCTGCTGTTGTAGTCCATCCACCTCAAGGTTCAATGGATTGGATGTTCTGAGATGCTTTTCTGCTCACCACGGTTGTAAAGAGTGGTGATTTGAGTTACCATTGCATTCCTGTCAGCTTGAGCTATTCAACAAGGCGTTTCCACCCGCAGAACTGCTGCTCACTGGGTGGTTTTTTTTCCTTGCATAAATTCTAGATACTTTTGTGCATGAACATCCCAAGAAATCAGCATCGATCTGCTGCCACATGATTGGATAATTGCATGAATGAACAGGGATATGGGTATTGCGAACAAAGTGGCTGCTGAGTGTAGAATCTCATCTCTGACCATTAATTTACATTTCCTGGGCCTGTGCTTCTCAAAGTGACCCCCAGGAATTATCAGACATTCGGGGTGTTCGTTATGTTACGGTTAATTTTTATTATGTGACACTGCCGAAGATCAACTTCTCAATTATTTGTTGTCAAGAACATATATACTATAGGTGACATCATTGCTCCATGAAGGTCACTCAAGGTCTTCTTTATGATGCACAAACACCAGTCCTCTGTTGTCAGTTGTGCCGCATGACATTTGAGGAATTCAGAATTTACAGACAAACGTTGTTCAGTGAGTTGAATACATTTTACAGCTGCCCTGCTTTATAAAGTTATGGTTTTCAAACAGATAATCATTCTCAAGTATTTTATTCAGAATTTATTTACAACTAAATTACCCTTTTAATAGTTCACACTCAAGTTTGAGTGACAGTTATAGACAGTTATAGACTTTATGAGGCAAAAATAACTAAAGTCAGCTTTAATAGTAGTACTGTATAATGCACTAAAAATGTAGTTGCATACAGATTACAGTGATTTGTCTGATGTATTTATGAAATTATTTTAAAGCAAACTGTTGGATTTGGACAAAAAAGATGAACGTCATGTGACTTATCCATAATTATTAAGTAGTTATTATAATTACAGATCTTACTGCCTGGTCATTTAAATCTACACAATGTTTTTTTAAATTATTTATTTATTATTTACTCTCAGTCCTTTCGCTTCACTGCACTTAATAAGTAATTGTTGTTAAGTAACAAATTAAAAAGTCATATTAGTTAGTAGCTGTTACCAAATACTTTAAAGGTAAATAACTGAATAAGAAAGAACCTCAAAATCGAACTAGAATTGAATTATAACGAGGAAAAGTGATTTTAATATGATACAAAATATTTCTATTTTACATTTAAAACACACAAGCTGAAAATCTTTATTTATTACCTGCACCAACTGTGTTGGAGGTTATGTTTTCGCCTCCGTTTGTCTGTTCCCAATGTAACTCAAAAAGTATTGAACAGATTTTGATGACATTTT
>JAOTRR010000056.1:27702647-27718324 GCA_028570945.1 Gogo arcuatus
ATCTCCTGGGGTTTTCACACACAACAGTCTCTAGAGTTTACACAGAATGGTGTGAGAAAAAAAAACCCTTTCAGTGAGCCGTAGTTCTGTGGGTGTAAACGCCTTGTTGAAGAGAGATGTCAGAGAATGGCCAGATTGGTTTGAGCTGACTGGAAGGCTGCGGTAACTTCAGTAATCACTCTTTACCACTGTGATCAGCTGAAAAGGATCTCAGAGCACACAACAGGCCAAACCTTGAGGCAGATGGACCAAAACAGTTGAAAAACACGTTGGGTTCCGCTCCTGTCAGCTGAGAACAGGAATTTGAGGATACAGTGGACACAGGAACACCCAAACTGGGCATGTGAATATTGGAAAAAGACCATGCGGCATTCAAAATAAACATAAAAGCTTAAGAAATTTGCTTTAAAAATGTCTAAATGAGGAAAATAAAAAGAGAATGGCCGCGGATAACACTGTAACCACCTACGGCCCATCAGCAGGTCATTAATACACACCTTCCCTGATCAGGTTCACTGCAGTTCCTGAGTAAAATGCTTTACAAAATAATAAGGAGGGTTTAAGGGGTTAAATTTGTTTTTGATATAAGAAATTCCGTGATGGTGTGCACTTATACATCCCAAACGTGAGCTAAACTTTTCCAATCTAATAGCAGTCTGCTCGTCTTCTCTGTGTAAATGAGCTCGGAGACTTCTCAAATCACTGCAGTTTAACTGACGCACGCAAATATGACAGAACTCCAGAGAGTGGCCCCTCGTTAACTTTAATTATTCCCAACATGTGTTTGCACTAATTCAATTGAACTGTTGTGGCAAAGCAGAAGCCCAATTACTGTCAGCACAGAGCAGCGGGAGCAGCGGGATGGTCCACCATGTTACACATCCTTTATACTGAAACCAAAACATCAACCTGGAGACAACATGTTTATTTAAGAGCAGGCATTTTAACCTCTAAACTCCCTGTGAACATGAACTTCACCTGTCAGTGATTCACATATGAAATTTACATTTGACATGTAGGGCATGTGTGTGGCTTTATTTATTTATATATTTATCTATTTATTTATTTATTTATTTATTTATTTATTTATTTATTTTATATGATTTCACCCATGATTCACTTATTTTCACAGATTCACGTTTCAAATATATTATACGTTTTTATTTTTCACTTGATTTATTTCCACGAGTCATTTTTCAAGTGATTTTTTTGTGATTCATTTAATTTCACATGTGACTGTTTCACCTTACTCATTTCTTTCCATGTTATTTTTTTCCACATTTTATTTATTTTTGTGTGATTACTTTCACATGATAATGTGATTCAGCAATGTCGCATTATTTTTCTACATGATTCATTAATTTTCAAGTTATTTTTTTCATTTGATTCATCTACTTTCACATGATTCATTTATTTTTACTTGTGATTTATTTCCATGATTAATTTATTTTCACATGTGATTCTTTCCCATGACTCATTTACTTCTGCATATGATTCATATGATTCATTTATTTTCACACTGTTTTCACATATAATTCATTTATTTTCACATTTGATTCTTTCACACGACTCATTTATTTCTGCATATGATTCAATCGATTCATTTATTTTCATATTTTCACATATGATTCATTTATTTTCACATGCGATTCTTTCACATGACTCATTTATTTCTGCATATGATTCATATGATTCATTTATTTTCATATTGTTTTCACAAACAATTCATTTATTTTTACATGGGATTCTTTCGCATGACTCATTTATTTCGACATACGATTCAAACAATTCATTTTTTTCACATTATGTTTTCACATACGATTCATTTATTTTCACGTGATTTTTCTACATGATTCATTTACTTTCACACATTATCATATGTAGTGCATGTGCTTTTGTTTTTCATGATTTCTTTTCACATATTAATATCAGATTTTTTTGCATGTTTGCATGAATACAAGGCATAATATGTTGAAATGAACTTTTTGTTTTTGATAGTTATTGTTCTAAATAAATGACAGATTGACAAAAGCAATACTCCAGAGTTGAATTAACACAATTCTCTTCATTTCTTGTTCAACTTTTCTCTATTGTTAAATCAGTTGGCCATGACACTGCGGCAGCTGAGGAATAATTAAGATTTGGATTGAGTATCCATATATAATGTCTGTATTTCCTTGAATAGAGAAAACATCACATGTTATCCCAACATCATTAACATCCCCACACAAAATCTGTTATTCATAATTTACTGCAAATTATTTTCCACATATTACTCAAAGTTAATGAATTGCTCTCTCGGTGAGTAAGAACCCTGTGAAGCATAAATGCAGGCTTCATCTACAATCCTCTTACGCTGTGCCTCACCAAGTATGGATTAGACGTGGGGCTCACGGTGACATCACAGCCTGGGGTCACTTTGAGAAGACTTTAATTGAATGACCATGAAAGACTTGAGAGTGTGATTATTTCTAATGGAAAATTAACACTAGTTTTGTTTTGTTTTTAAAAATGCAATTATATCACTCCAAATTTTCCAACTTATTGAGGATGGAGGAAGTGACAATAAAGAGATTGAAGTAACATTCCAAAGCTAAAATAATGGACAATGAATTTGATGGACTGCAGGCCTCAAGTGAGACGAGAAAATGTTGGTGTTTTTTGGGTTCAGTGTTTTGGATGAGTCTAAACGGTGTGTACATCGTTACTAACAGCAGGCACTAAAGATCTCTCCTGGGTGCTGAAGTTGTTTCTGCTGCTGCGCTTGGAGAGGTGGTTATATGGTGCTGTTTTTGTGTATGGAAAACACACAGTAGATCTGGATTAATAAAAAACTTGAGAAATGGTCATAAAAAGTCTGACAGTTTGAAGAAAACTCTGAGGAAAATGATCTTAATGACTATTGGACTTGTGTCAACGAGCTAAGGGTAAGTCCAAGTATTTTCTTTCCATTTTTCATATTGTTAATAGTTTTCTAGGTGGCACAATCAGACAAGTGCATATTTATGATATTTATGATTTAATGCACACAAAGACTATGAAATAAGTGGTCAGACAAAAAGAAAAGCAGCAACACAACATTCCTTTCTTATGCTTTCAGCTATACTTTAGTCTGGCCCCCAAGATGGTCATGTAAAGTCCACCGATCATAACGGATACAAAAAGAGGACAATGCAACAATATCCTCTCCATTTTGGAGGCGCACTGTTGGACTTATCCAGCTGTCCATGTTGTAACATCCTGAGAAGCAAGCACAGCCTTTCAACTCTACCATTTTTCAATTTATGGACAATTCTTGCCATATTGACTTATCCCTGCTGTGTGCAATGCCTCATTTTTAAAGTCGGGGTCGTCGGCCCTTGGAATTGCGACCCTGTCTATTCCAAAACATTACCTGCTGTAGCTTCAAAGTTAGCCATTAGTAGAATAAACAGGGATGTCAGTTTGGACCTGGGTTGTACGATGGACTTTGTGGTTCTCCAAGAACCATGTGAAACATCAAAAGCGCTGACGACGTTTGTGCATTATGGAAAAGAAGCCGATGCTTTTATTGGACCTGGAAATCCAGGATACTGTAATGCAGCGATGCTCCTGGGCAAGAACTGGGATAAAGCTATTTTTTCATGGGCCTGCGTCAACTATGAGCTTGATCGAATTCAGAGCTACTCAACATTCACCCGGATCTTGCCGTCACCTACACGGGTGCTGTACACTGTTTTGAAGTATTTCAGTTGGGCCAACATTGGCATCGTGTCCTCGAATGAGGATATATGGCTCGACACTGCCAGCAAACTGGCCAGCTCTCTCAGGAGTCAAGGACTTCCCATAGGCATTGTTGCGTCAATTGGAAATAACGACACAGAGATGGAGAATACACTGAGAAACCTCCAGAATGCGGGGGAAATCAAAGGTAAAGCAAAAAGTCGGTTTTATGGTTACCTCTATAAGGTCAAATCGTTCTGTTTAAAACATTCCAGTTTATATTATAAGCACTGGATGCAGATGTACAGTAGAAAAGCACACATGACTACTGCCTGTTCATGTTTAATCATGTGGTAACACTCTACTTAAGGGTAGGGTTCATAGACCTACATGACATTTCCATATGCCCTTTATGACAACTGACATAAATATTTATAAAGGCTTATTCTGATAAGTCTCAGCTGTTAGAAAGACTGCTTTCATCAAAATTGTTGTTGGTATAACATCTAAATCAAATGCACTCACATACATAGTTGTGTTTTCATGATTTTCTAATTTAAATTGAATTATAACCTGACCTTATGTAAACAAAATCCGACTTTGGTGGACATTAAAACTGAAGAAAGCTGTCACTAATAGGAATAAACCTTTATAAATGTTTTCGCAGGTTTATGTCACTGTATAGGTGTCATGTAGCTCTATTAATTAAAGTGTTACCCAGTAGTTTAAAGGTAAGGTAACATTATACCTACTGTATGTCTCATTATACATAAAAGGAATGTAAGGAATAAAACAGGATGAGGTGTGCTGTTATAGAAAAGTATTCCATGATGGAGTGGTGCGATGGTATATTTTGCGAGTATGATATTTGCGAGTACATAAAGAATGACACATTATGCTTTTAACCATATATAGTTACATGTAATGTTGCGGAACGTCTGCGAGACAACTTAGTTCCTGCTAGCTCTTAATTTATAGCAGCTATAAACAGTTGTTCCCTCACCAGCTTGTCGTTTTTCTCTATCTTGAAATGGATAAGACAAAAGCCGTAGCTTACTGAGAAACCACAAAGCAGAAACTCTGTCCTGAAGATTTTGTGAATGGCATGAATTAATGACACACTGAATTCTGATCAACACAACTTAGTTCATTCATTTTTAAACACTGTGGTTTCATCGCTGACCTTTCTTTTAAACAAGCCATGCTGTCGATTCACTAATTAGACCAGAGAGTATAAATAAAGTCTGAAATCTCTCTCCTTTCTGACGTAATGTCTCTAGCCCTGTAGCTAGTCTCTGGTCTGATGAGTTGCCTTAGGCTAAATGACTTACATCAATGCATGTAATTGCATAAACAAGAACAGAGGATCTGCTACAGAAGTCGTGACTGTTTATGTTTTGAGTTTTATGCTTTTCAGTCCACTGATGCACTTTGCGGAACCTGTTGACGACCTCTGCTATAGAAAGTATACACATTGCTTCCTAATATTGTTATAAATATACATATAATCAAGTTTGTGTGCATTAAAAGCAAAGTGTTCAGAGATCACAAATTAAAATTATAATGATGTCATTGCTGTCCATGGCCGGGAGTCCAAGAGAGAAAAATTGGCCAAGCTCTCTGAGTAGGAGGGGCATACACTCTCTCTCTCTCTCTATCCTGTCAATCACAATGACACTAGCCAATCACAGACATTTGTGAGCTCATGCATGTAGAACGGGGCAGATAGAGCTTTCCTCCAAGTGTCTTACCCAGCCCCATGATGCTGCATGAGCAGTTTGAAAAGATGCGGTCGGCTGACTTCTCATGTCTCAGAGGAAGCACGTTATAGCCTTCACCCTCCCGAGTTGTTAGCTGTAGTATGATAGAGGAGAGCTTGCTGATGGGTGGGAATTAGCTAAAAATAAATTAGGTAGAAAATGGGGAATAACTTTAAAAAAGGGGGGAGGGGGTTTCATAACAGCTTTGAGTGCATCAGCAATTTTCAGTACTTCATGGTTGTCTTAGTGAATAATGTGTTTTTATCTCCTAGTTATCATCATGTGCATGCATTCGGTGCTGATTGGAGGTGAAAAGCAACTGAATTTCCTGCTAAAGGCCTATGACATGGGGTTAACAAGTGGCAGCTATGTTTTTATACCCTATGACACTCTACTCTTCAGCCTACCCTACACCAATATCTCCTATTTTGCAATTCTGAACAACACCAAACTACGTACAGCATATGACGCTGTGCTCACCATTACAGTAGCATCAGATCTGATGTCCTTCAACCAGGTCTTTAATAAAGCCAAAGAACAGCAGGAGTTGACCATTACCCAGGATTCTCAGCAGGTGAGAAAATCATTCTTTAAACAATTGTGATCAAGCATCATTTATTTGTAAAAGATATCAAACCCGATGATTGGTTCATCATATCTCCAGCCTATTGATGGATTACATTACTTTTAATACTTTTTTAAAATTTCTGAATGACTTTAAGGTTTTTTTTCAGACAACATTTTTTCTGGGACCAGGGCCATTTGCTCCATGGTTACCCCAATGCTTGTGAAAATGTTGGTCTAGGGCTTGCTTCCATGCAACCAAAATCCAGTACACATCATGTGTGGAAGCTGTTCACTGTGCATTGAGTAATGTGATTGGTTTAATGTTTCATGTTGGTTCCTGTTTCAAGCTTTGTGATGACAGGGAAAAGAACATTATGGTCAGAGGAGGAGACAGACCACTTAATTCATATACTGTATAAACCACACTTTCATAGGACTGAAGCGCTGTAATTAACTCACTTTGGTGGTGCTTAGAAAATTGCAACAACAAAAAAAAAACGTACCTCTTGTGCTGGCCTGGATGACTAAGACTATCGTCTTTTAAAAAAGTGTCACCTCATTTGCAGTTATTTCTGCATGATGGCGTGCCCCACATCCAAAATTCTGTTCTTCACCACTTGAATGTTGGTACTACAGGAAAATAAGAAAAGAAAATGCGCCTTCCACATTGCAAACTTGTGTACGCATACAGTACGTGACGTATGAAATTGCAGAACTGATCCCTAGTTTTCAAGGAATTCTTCTAAATGAAAGCAAACCTGTGATTATCAGCCCCTCCCCCTAACTAGCCCAGAATCAATCCCTGGTGTGGACTCAAGTATTCAGGCCAAGTGTGAAATTGCCCTAAAATACACTCAGTATTTCTTATATGACTTGACTATGCTACAAAATGGGAAATGTCTGAAAACTTGTTTTTCTTTTTTCTAAATTTATTTCCTCATACTTTTGAATTTCAGGTTTCTCCCCTTTTTGGTACAATTTACAATGGTCTTTACCTCCTTGCCAAAGCCATGCACAACACCAGGAGAGCTGGCCAGTGGTTCTCAGGAACCAACCTGGCCTTCTACACTCGGAATCTGACATTTCCTGGCTTCAATCAGAACATCCAGATTGACTCACAGGGTGATGGACAGACCAACTATGTCATCTTGGACTCAGATGGCTGGAGTACTGATCTGTATCTTTGCTATTTGGTGGACCTTGGTTCAAACATGGTGCGATATGCTGGCAGGTCCATCCACTATCCTGGGGGTTCTCCTCCATCTGCTGACTCCAGCTGCTGGTTCAATCCCAAAACCATCTGCACTGGAGGTACTTAAAAAAGCGTGTCTGGGATAAACCATGTGTTAAAATGGCTGCATATGTCTAAACCAAGAGTTCCCAAACTAGGGGTCATGACCCCATGTGGAGTCACTTGATTTACAAATGGGGTCATGAGAGAAACTCTTTTATTTAATTTCTCTTTTATTTATTTATTTATTTATTTAAGATGTTTTTGTGTGCTACTGTAAATGATGTCTGATCTAAATTGACCTGATAATCCATGCTTTATGTTTTTACCGTAGGTGTGGATGTAATCTACGTCATCATAGTGTTCACAATTGTCTTCGTTTTCATTATTGTTGCCATTGGGATAAGTCTGCTTATAAGGTAACTCATGACTGTATTACTGTTTGTGTTGGAAAATAGTTGATACACAAAGGAACAGTCACTGATTATGAATTGCATGTCTTCTTTTGGCAGGAGGCGAATCCAGCAACTCCAACTGGTGAAAGGACCCAACAGGATCTTACTTACTCTTGAAGATCTCAGTTTCATCAATCCCCAGCTAAGCAAACGGGTATGCTATGACTCTTTAACCTTGTTTGTTGCTTGATTACATTAAAAGCTTTAAAAGCTGTTCTTAAAGGACCACCTGAAATTTGTTGGTTGATGCTGGGTTGTTTTTTTTGTTGTTATTCCTGTGAGAAGCTATCGGTTGTGTGCCATTCTGATGTCACAAAGGGACATTGTTATTTCCAGTGCAGTTACATTGGTTACGTCGACATTTAATAGGGAAAAAAGTCAGGGATCTCAAATGTAAGGGAAAAAAAGCAGGTTTTGCTGTTAGCTCTTAACACCAAAAAAGCAGTTCTTTGCTCAGTCACCATTTTCCAGCAAAGAAGTCATATTATTGAGAAATTCAGTGTAGAAGTAGTGGAGATGTTGGTGCAAACATTGGACTGAAAGTCCCTGAATGCAATACAGCTACGTTACAGTTGCACTGAGTTATAGTGGAGACTCCACTGGGCTAGTTAGCAATCGAAGAGATGACAAGCCTGAGGATGTTGATGGCAGTGTGAGCAGATTAGAGCTTTGGAAGCTGATGTGTTTAAGTAGTGTACAAATGAAGACATGAGAAAGCTGGACAGACTAAAGGACTAAAGCGCCACTGCATTGCTCTCTTTAGGTAGAGATGAAGCGAGGGCTAAATCCCACTGCATCAATATGAGCAGGTTGTCGACCAGCATTGTGGATAATTTACGAAACTGTGAAAAATAAAGAACAGTCCAACATATGAGAGGAAATAAATTTTAAAAACAACTCAGAACTTCATAACAAAATAGATCTTGGATGTCACAGAAAACCATATGCTAATTATAAAGATTAATATGCAAGTCGTCCATGTTGGAGTTTTCCTTTAACTTCTACCTTTTTATCCACCATGTCAGAAAATCACACTGGAGGAACTCAGTGACTCCAAAAGTGTTGCTGATGAAAAGAGCATGAGGTCGGTTGAACACTCGGTCAACAGTTTGGCAGCAGCAACTCATGAGACCTCTAACGTGGCTGTCTATGAGGTGGGACACTGTTCATAATAAAGCATTTCTTTAGTGAGTCCTGAAACTTTGAAGGAAAGTTAATAATAAAGACTTTTTTCACAGGGTGACTGGGTTTGGCTCAAGAAGTTTGAGAAGGATCAATTCAAGGAAGTCAAGCAGAGTACCACCAAAATATTTACGAAGGTATCTGCAACAATGCCACTAAAAGTGTTAACATTAATCACTAGGCTTTTGAATGTATTTTCATTTGTTTCGCTTTTAGATGAAGGACCTCAGGAATGAAAATGTTAACCCATTTCTTGGGTTTTTCTGCGACTGTGGCATGTTTGCTGTGGTCACTGAGCACTGCTCAAGAGGAAGCTTACAAGACCTACTGCGCAACGATGATGTTAAATTAGACTGGATGTTTAAGTCCTCCTTGCTTTTGGACCTCATCAAGGTGCCTAGACTTCATCTTATTAATGAAAAAATATGTACCAGAGAATAGGAGTTTATGATTTGTTAAGTTTGTCTTCATGATAAAAATCCAGAGAGAATAAAAATTATATTATGTTGTTGTCTTAATACTTGAATTATGTGTTTAATAGTAAAAAAAAAAGTCTAAGGATTTTGTCATTTCAAATAGGGAATGAAATACCTTCACCATCGAGAATTCCCTCATGGCCGACTAAAGTCACGCAACTGTGTGGTGGATGGACGATTTGTGCTCAAAATCACAGATTATGGTTTCAATGAGCTTCTTGAATCTCAGAAAGCTCCAAAGGAGGAACATTCACCAGAAGGTACAATTCTGCTCTGTTTCCTACCAATAAAGTTTACTCAGTATCCGAAACCATCACATGGCAACAAGCATGCATTCAGGCCTGCCCTTGTTCTTCAGATCTCTTCTGGACAGCTCCTGAACTTCTCAGAGACCCTGAGAGCCCACGAAAAGGGACATTTAAAGGTGATGTGTATAGCTTTGCCATCATACTCCAAGAAGTGGTTGTCCGTGGCCCTCCATACTGCATGCTTGGACTACCACCTGAAGGTTAGTTAAATGAACACATCAGAACATTCTTCAAATTTCTCCATTGTGAGAAAACATTTTTGTTGTTGGTTTGCTAATTTTGTTGTGTTGATGGATTTGGTTTTGCATTGTGATAATGTAGTGTTGACATACTTGGTTTTGTGTTGTCTGATTGTATTTTGTGTTTTCAAATTTTGTTTGGTGTTGCGGTCAGTTGGTAATGTCTTGCATCTCTTGGCCACCATAACAAGACCTCTAAGCTTGTATCTTGTACTATCTGCAGAGATCATTAGGAAGGTGAAGAAACCGCCCCCCATGTGCCGGCCAACAGTTGCTCCAGATCAGGCTCCACTAGAGTGCATCCAGCTGATGAAACAGTGTTGGAGTGAACAGCCTGACAGGAGACCTGCCTTTGATGAAATATTTGATCAGGTAGATTGCCAGAACTGCACTATGTTACTTCCAATTAGTTTATTGAGCTCGTGTGCTTCATACAAGTGTAAGTACAGGGTCAACAGTCTGGGCTTCACATGAGTGCAGTGTCAGAGGATATATGTGATTTAACAGCCAATCTGGACATCTGCCAGCTTATGTGGGAAAAGCTGAGCTGCTGTGTCCTCCTCTTAGCACATTGACCTATTGTGTAGTTGGCAGTTTGAATCTTTTCATGTGCTTTAGAGTAAGGGATAACCAGTGGACAAAAATTAGGAAGAAATGTAATATACTTTTAACATGACCTATTGAATGCATAATTCACACAATTCTATATACTTCATCTCAGTGGTACATTTTGACTTTTATCAACTGACTATTCATTCATATTCAATATTCATTTTTTTCTTACTTCTTTTACAGTTCAAGCTTATAAACAAAGGCAAGAAGACCAATATCATAGACTCTATGTTGCGCATGCTGGAGCAGTACTCCTCAAACCTTGAAGATCTAATTAGAGAGAGGACAGAGGAGTTAGAGATAGAGAAACAGCGGACAGAGAAACTCCTGTCTGAAATGCTCCCGCCGTAAGAATGTATTAAATATATAAGATGTGATGTTCTAATAAAAAGATATGTACTTCATTTTGTCAAATATAGCTGATTCTATATTACCCTTCCTAAGCACCAGGAATGGTGAGAATCACCTGGATACCTTCTTGTGACTGTCTGCATGCATACTGAGACCTCTCAAGAAAGTAAAGCTGTGCATAACTGGTTCATGTCAGTAAAATTATTGCCACAGAACACTTTTTTTAAGGTTTACCTTCCAAGGCATTACAATTCAAACCTTTACCAGTTCTACCCTTTGGCCTTTCTTTAGTACTATGGGTGTTTTGGAGATGTGTGCAAGTGCTCTTCCCTGATCTTAATACCAGGGGTATCAGGATATTGCTGTACTTGATGACTGGCTCCTAGGAGCAGGCTACTGTTACCCTACTTGCACACGTTGATTGTTGATGGCAGGCAACAGCAGTAGGCCACTTGGCTTGCTGGAGCTGCAAGCTTTTAGAAGTATATTATCAATCTGTGGCTGTACTCTAAATACTACAAACAGAGACTTCATCTTCTGCTCAAGCAGCACAAGCTCTAGCTTTATGGATTTGTGAGGTTTTTCTAAAGAAAGGGGTGTACTTGGGAACAATGTCCCATCAGAGTGAGAGTAACCACAGATGCTTCCCTTCCTGGCTGCAGAGCAGTGCCTTTCTGCAGGTTCACAGGGGGTGTGTACCACCCCGTGTGAGATTCGAACACAACAATCAGTTGGATTTGTGGATGGTTGATCTGGCCTTCAGCTTTTACTACTGGTTCAGAGATGTTGTCATATTTTGGTCCACTTGGCCAACATAGTAATAGTCAGATATCAATTATTAAGACTGCACAAGGTTGCACATCTCCCTCTGAATTACACAGAAGCTCCACATGTGGACATATCCATGGTTACAAGCAACATATCAGGGAAAAGATTTAGGCATACTTGCCGATTAAGGCATATTTGCCGATTCCAACTCAATATATTGCCAATTGTGGTTTTCCCTGCCAGAGTTAGACAGCCCACTGGGACAAAATGCACTGGCCCATGACTGGCCTCACTATCTACTATACACCTTTCCTCCTCTGCTGCACAGGATTCAGAGTAGTGCTGGTGGCCCGAAGATGGCCGGGAAGACCTTGGTTTGACCAGAACACCCTGGTGGATTATTCCTCATGGCATTGCAGTACAATACCACAGTGATTCTCACCACCCCTGACAGTTAGGAGGGGTAAAATAGAATGCTAGCTACACACGTGCCTGTGGTTCTATGAAACTTATATACCAGGGTATACCAGGGTTGCCCTTAATTCTGAATCAGTGCTGCCCAAGTGAGAACCCCAGGAGGTTCCAGGAAAGGATGGCTGTTTGGTAGCAATATTTATAGAATGTACTGCACCATTTTCTGTCATTTTGTCATTTTCTGACTTTGTTGCAAGGTCTCAGGCACAAGAAGGTATACAGCTTATTCTCACCACCCTTCACAGTTATCTGGAGTTCATAGTACAGTTACATATACAACAATCATTCTCTTGTGTGTGGTTATAAGAAATAGTTCAAAGTTGTAAGGTACTGTATTTTATGGTAAGTATGCACACGTAGTGAATTGCACCATTGGTTTAAATGATTCTGAGATCACATGTTCTAGTCTTATTAAAGAAGCCTGACATCTTACAGATCTGTGGCTGAGGCATTGAAAACAGGTGTCTCTGTGGAGCCAGAGTACTTTGACCAGGTTACCATCTACTTCAGTGACATAGTGGGCTTCACAACAATCTCCTCACTCAGCGATCCAATCGAGGTTGTGGATCTGCTTAATGATCTGTATACACTATTCGACGCAGTGTTGTGTAACCACGATGTATACAAGGTAAGCTCATTATGGATGAATCCATTTAGGTAAACTCTGAAAGGGCTATTGGACTAAAAAATTGTGAATTTTAAATGTTAGCGTTGTGCTAACTTTAACTACTAACTTTTAATGTGTTTGTTATTATTATTATTTAATATGGTGAGTTTGCAATATTTTCCACAAATATTTATTTGGTGAGTGTAACATGAATTTAGTTTGAAATTTCACTAAAAAGACTCAATATCATGAAGCTATGAGGTGGTAACGAGAACAGAATTACAGATTTTGCATGCTAAGCTAGCTAGGGAATTTAGCTAGTTTGTTAGTGACAAAAAATGTGTGATTGTGTATAATTTGACAAGTTCAGCTACTATTAAAAACTCACTGAGAATGTGATATTGTAAATCAAGACTGATGAATCCAATTTGCAACTATTTGTTACCAATCCAAGGTAGTTTACTAGGACCAGTTAGCTGGAAAAGTTAGCTTTTTACTTACAGTAAAAATTCAATAAAGTTCTATATTTGCAGCAAGTAATGTCAGTAAACTCAGCCTTTTTCTGAATTTATCATTCTGATATGTCTCCAATGTATAATATGCCAATGGCATATAGGAATAGTATAGCATAATAGCACAGCAGATGTCCCGAGCCTATTTCAGTTTCTTAGGAATACTGAACAAATGGTTTAAAATTACATGTTCAGAGGCAATTTAATCTATTCGTCCTAGCAACCTAGAAAACAATTCTTTTCCTTGGTAGGTGGAAACCATTGGAGATGCCTACATGGTGGCCTCGGGACTGCCAAAGAGGAATGGGAATAAGCATGCAGCTGAGATTGCCAACATGTCCCTGAACATCCTGAGCTCTGTGGGATCTTTTAAAATGCGTCACATGCCAGAGGTTCCAGTCAGGATAAGAATAGGCATTCACTCAGGTAGGCGACTCCTGTTTAAATCCAAATAGTTGTCTATATTTACATCTGTCCAGTTCATTGGACTGTCTCGTAACAGTATGTCAAGCTTATTTATCAAGGTGTGAGGAAATTAATTGTTCCGTGAGCCCAAGATTGAGGTCTTGTAAATTGCAGAGTCTATATTATCTATACAGAACCAGACCAACTGAGTTCCTTCCATTGGACTTTGATGCAATGCTCTGACCAAACCTATAAAATACAGCTGTCGATTTTATACTTTGGAACAAGACACTCATATTGGACGTGATGTGGGTCACAGGAGATAATAATAATAATAATAATAATATTAATAATAATAATAATAATAATAATAATAATTTTAAATTGTCTCTCTGTACCCTGAGGTACAAACGAGGCCATCTACACCAAATTAGAGAGATGTTCGGGACACCAATTGTCCATTTGCAATACCATTTTGGTATCCTTACCCCAGTGGTTTCACCTCCTGACTTGTCAAATTAAGAAGTTTCATGATGTCACAGAACATAGATATAGACATAATGGATAAATGCAGGTAAATTAAAGACAAAAAAGTACTAAATTTGTTAAGAGGATGCTCTTTATGAGCAGAATTGTGAAGAGTCTGGGATGAATACAGCACAGCATTTATGAATACAGCAGCAGCTTTTTTGTACAAATCTACAGTATCCAGATGAGATTATCCACTGAAGCAAGGGTGAGACTTGGAAATAAAAGGTTAACCAGAGGAACATGTTCTGCACTGTGTTCGTCAAAATAGCACTCACCCAAAGTGCATTGTCTCCGTATAGGGTCATGTGTTGCTGGAGTCGTGGGTCTAACAATGCCTAGATACTGCCTTTTTGGTGATACAGTCAACACCGCCTCTCGTATGGAATCTACGGGACTGCGTGAGTAACTCCTAAATTTTTGTTCTATTCTATTCTAATAAATGACATCCAGTTTTTGCATGCAAACTAGATACCAAGTAAGGAATAAAACATTTCAGTACACGACAGTATAGGAAACTAATCAATGATCGGATGGTGTAATTGCAAACAGAGTAACTGTTATAAATTATTTTCTAATAACAGCAAGACCCGAAGTGTTTTATTCCTGTTATACCACAGCTATTTAGGTTACATTTTTAAAATGTATTAAAGAATGATACGTCACACTTTTTATCCATTTTTATCCATTTTTATCCATTTATACACACATAGATGATACATTTAAGCAATATTGCACAAGCAAGAGTTCGGTTATATGGAATATCGGCATGGTTTTGATTCTCCTCAGTTACACAACCCCGTAAGCGTGTCCGGTAAAATTGGCATCTCTTCTTACTTTTCATCTTCAACTGATGAGCTTTCACATTTTAAGCCAGAAGTTACAGTATATTCCTGAAAAGTATCTTTTGCCATGCCCGCTGACGATATCCCTAACTCTACTGTAGTATCCGTTTGGAACTAGGAAGTGGAATTTTATGTAGCAAACATAGATGAGCAGAGAGATATACACAGTGAAAAGCATTCCAGTGTGGTTATAGGAGATATAACCACTCTTAGAACGCTGCTCTACCAATCACATTACTGGACCAGAACTAACTGTAGTATAATGAATGCTGTAGAATGTCTGAGAGGCACACTCCTCTGATCACTCATGTTATAGCAGCAACAAAACAGTCGCTCTGTCACCGGCCTCTCTTTTCTCTCTCTTTCTCAAAGTGAGTAAGACAAAAACACACAGCTTGACTTGTTACTCCTCTGTCCTGGAAACGTTACTGACTGTTACAAAGCGCTGATACCAGAGACTCCTTCCATAAATGTTAAATAAACATTTCCTTACAGAAAACTTCACCATATCATTGATTACGCAGTTTTCTAAGTTACATAACATGTTTTAATCTGTTTATTAATAGTCTATTAATACAATCCCAAATCAGAAAAAGTTGTGACGGTATGCTGAAATTGAAATTAAAACTGAAAACAATGATTTGTAAATAATCTT
>JAOTRR010000056.1:27719441-27733229 GCA_028570945.1 Gogo arcuatus
TCATACTGTCTGCAATGAAATACAAGTCAAAGTCAATTTAGAAATCACTGCTTTCCTTTTTTATATGCATTTTCCATACCGTCCCGACTTTTCTGGTTTGGGGTTGTAGACTGTGCAAGTGTCTGCCTTACAAGTCCCTATGAAAATTGTTACTACAGAACTGTTAAACATCTTCTGACCATTTACTGTGGTATAAGATGATGATATTGTATGGATGTTGGATTTTCTTGCAGCTTATAGAATTCATGTGAACATAAGCACTGTGAAGATTCTCCAATCACTGAATGAGGGATACCAGATAGAAGTTAGAGGAAAGACAGAGTTAAAGGTATCTTTTTGATTCAGTTCACTTACATCAAGTGAGTTCCCTTGGTCTGCAGTGTTCTCACTAGTGTAATACATCTACAGTATAGTCCAGCTTATTTTCTATATACAGTATACTGTCATTTAAAAGGTTGATCAGTACTATATCCTAGATATAGTACATTTAAATAAAGTTAAAAAAAAACACACTGCACATTCAAAATGTGTGATTAGACCTAAAACTCTCCTTTATTGCATCTTAAGCAGTCTTTCTAATCAGTACACAGCTCTATGTGATGTTGGATTTGATGTGTGATGTATCAGGGTAAAGGAATTGAAGAAACATACTGGCTTGTTGGGAAAACGAACTTTACAAAGCCTTTACCAAAGCCCCCTGAGATCAAAGCAGGGTAAGACAATGATTTATTCATCTTCCATGAACACTAGTATGAATTTCATTGAGAAAAACACTTAATATTTATATATACTGTATAAAATACTACACTATAATGTTTTTTTTTCTGGAATTATTTGATTGATGCTTTACTTTACATTCACTCTGAATTGGATGGTAAAATTTTGTGCACCAGGGACAATCACGGTTTGAGTGCTGAAGACATTGCTGCTTACAAGAAAAAGAAAGCTGAGAAAAAGGCTTGAGTCTCTGAGTCAAAAAGCAAGGAGGTAGCACCTTGCATGCTGTGCTGTATCGTGATGTGTGGTGTTAAAGACGCCGTGATTTGTTTTGTGAAAACGTTGGTGTAGATGTCTATTCATTTGCCTCACAGTCGTTCGTGTTTTATCAGTGTACATGTTTTAGTTTGATTTCTTTTGAATATTGTGCATGCATAGAGCTGCTGATGTGATATGCGGTTAAGTGCAAACGTTTGCATACCCTAATGAAAAATGACAGTTTTTTTCAGATGTTCAATCATTATAACAGGTAAGAAAAAAAATGCATGTTAAAATATTGCTATTTAAAAAAAAGGTCAAATGGTATTTCTTAATGTATATGAATGTTTTTTTTTGTTCTCGTTGTTCATCTGGTGATGGTTAGTAATGTTCGCGCTAAACATAGGCAAGATATTTCTGGTTTAGGTGGTGTGAAAGATGCTTTCTGGATTCCCATTAACTTTTATTTTGAATGTTAAAAGTAATTAAATGAACATTAAATGAGCATATAATACTATAATTTGTAGACAACCTGCAACCTATACGGGTGTAATTTTTTCAGCCAGCAACCAAGTGGATGCAAACTTTTACACTCTTTTTTTGCACTTTTATGAAATATTGTACATCTCAGAGTTTTATTCACAAACAATTGGTGTAGTTGCAGGTTTTTCTTCCAAGTAAGATTGAAGTCCCTTGATACATAGGGAAAAGCTCTAATTCTTTACTCCTCCCTATAATGTTCAATGTAATATTCCTGTTTTAGGGATAACTGGCAGGATATGGTGACGGAAGAGATCAAGACGATTTTCCGGAAGGCAAACAGACAAGTGGACAAGCCTAAAATCTAAAACTAAAGTAGGAAGACACAGGGACCAAGACGTACAGGAGTACAGGATGGACGGCAGAGACCTATAGGAGTGTGTGAGTGTGTATCCGTCTGTGATTGCTGCAGCTTACAGAGACGTCTTTAATAGGATTGACCCTCGTCTAATCTGACTCTGGCCAGCACAGCAGAAAGAGCAGCACACTAATGAAATGAGAGATGAGGAAACGAGTGATCAGAGAGAGTGTGTGTTCTTGCTCAGGATGAACTGCAGGCACTGGCCATTTGCTTTGGCCACCAAGTGGCTCTTTTCTCATATTCACTCAGGTTTTTGTCCAGCGTCATCCAGATCTCACTGTCATAAGCGTCATTTATGCTAACTGACTATCATAAATGTCACTGTAATTATTTTATTTTGGTTGTTGTTTGTGTAATAATGATTAGGTAATCAGATTGGCCAAAGGTTTTGCCAATATCTTTACCTAGGATTTAATTCTTTATTGATATATAAGAAAGAGTGATGTTCATGTTCATATTAATAAAGAACACACACACACACACACACACACACACACAAAATCAAACCAAATCGCTAGAAAGCAGAACACATTATGTAAAAATACATGTTTTTTGCTTTTTAAGAACAAGGATAAGCAAGTGAAACATCTGGAACAGATGGTTGGTTTTTTAAATCCATACTGCATGAGGCAAGACATTATAACATTGTCATTAATTTGTTTATTTTTTCTGTTCATTCTGTCTGAATGTTTTCTTTATAATCCCATGATCCAACACTACATTTATACATATTCATATATATTTATAAAAATAAAGCTGTTTTAGTTGCTTGGCCTATTAAATCTTATTAAATATATGAAATAGCTTAAATATATAAAGTTCATGAAAGAACCAACTGAACTGCATTACGCTAGTCATTACGTATCAATCAGTCTTTTAATATTCTGGCTATGGATGGAAAGATGTAAATGAAAGAAAGGAGAGAAAAAGAAGGTAAAGGAACATTCTACGTGGTGTTTGAATGGCAGATCATGACATTTTCGTTCCTTTGGCACTTTATCTCTGAACACAAGGCACTTTGCGGATAAAATGGAAGTGCCCTGATTTTTTTAGGGTGAGCCAAAGATTGTGGTGCCATTCAGCCCATTTTTCAACAGTGAAATAATCTAAGAAAATGTGCACAAAATGTAACATGTAAACGTCCAAAATATATTAGAAAATAATGTATTATATTGACTATATACTGAGTTGCAAGATTGTGGTTACTGTTGTTATACTAAAAACAAAAAACAAAAAAAACCTCAGTGTATATATGCTATGTGTATAAATACACAAAAAGTTGACATTTTATTAGCTATAATGATCGATTAATGAATAAATTGACAATGAATTGAATATTACAATACATTTTATTTATGTATAGGACAGCATATATTACAATATAGGCCATTTCCATAATGGCAAATTCATCACAAGTGCTAAAGCCACTTCACTAGAACTGTGCATATTTCCTTTTGGGGATTAATAATGTAATCAATCAATCAATCAATCAATCAATCAATCTGTGCTATGGGGTAATGATTATAATAGACCAGCTGTAACATTTAACAAGGAAGCACATCATATAGTTACCTGATTACTAAAATATTTACATGTAAATGCTGTAAATGCTGAGAAGGACTTTATATTTAATTTAGGAAAGTTTATACTGCACTCATGTGGCTGTGCCTGGTATCACAACTTCTCCATGAAATAAAAAAAATCAAAACAAGTACAGTAAATACAAACAATGAGGGAGTCTTGAACCACAAGTTGAAGTTCTGTGTCATTTTTGCTACTTAATATCCCATTATTTTGACTTCCTGACGTACAATATTGTTTTATTTAATTTTTCTCAATATCTCATGGTTGGTTGGCACGGTGGTGCAGTGGTTAGCACTGTCACCTCACAGCAAAAAGTTCTGGGTTCGAACCTCGTGGCCAACTGGGACTTTTCTGTTTGGAGTTTGCATGTTCTCCCTGTGTCTGTGTGGGTTTCCTCTGGGTGCTCTGGTTTCCTCCTGCAGTCCAAAGACATGCAGATTAGGTCAACTGGCTACTCTAAATTGCCCATAGGTGTGAGCGTGAATGGCTGTCTGTCTTTGTGTTAGCCCTGTGATAGATTTGTGACCTGCCCAAGGTGTACCTCGCTTCTCACCCAAAGTCAACTAGGATTGGCTCCAGCTTCCTCCACGACCCTGACAAATAAGTGGTATAGAAAATTGATGGATGGATCTCGTTGTTTCAAGAGAGTCTGTTATTTAAACTGATATTTTAATTAATAGCTTAATTTAGAGTGATTATCTCATTTTTCTACTCAATAGCTTTTTATTTCCAAATATGTTTTATTTAGAATAATGATATACTATACTGTCTTGAAATAACAAGATCTTATGTATTAATAAACAAACAAACAAATAATGTTTGATAATTTAATAATTTGATCCATACATGTGATATTCATAGCACACCACCAGGTGGCACCTTCTTCAACAATGATCTTGATGTCATGTATATCAAATTCTTCTGCATGTCACAACATGCAAACTTTTTCGTCTTCAAAATCTGATTGTATTTTGTCCTTGCTTTCATTAACAACGTACATGAGTTTTCAGTAATTATATTAGTATATAGTATTATCTTGTTGTTGTTATAGAAGCACAGTCTTGTTAACCTTGCCCTCCAGCAGGATCCTGAACTCCAGTGTCGAGTCTAACTCCTGTATTGTAGAACTCACTAATCGGCTCATTTACTTTCTGCCTCCAAATGAAAGTCAGTGATTTTGTGTGCTAGTTTATGGCCCTGGTGCTAGCAAAGACTTTGGGAAAACCTTCATCTTGGTCTGCCGGAGAAGCATGAGATAAGCATTGACATCCTCGGGTGCAAGATAATGCCCCATTGTCTGAATACACATTCCAGCCATGACAGGAATGTGACCCATCAAAGATAGGGATCAGCATGTCTAGAGATGACTGAACAACATGAAAAGCTGAGAGGAGACCATTTTAAGGGCTTGTGCCTTATACCATATGCATGATACCTTTAAGGTACTGATTAACCTTCATAGTGTGCACTTCTTTTATACTTTAAAATTTAAGACATCCAAAATTATGAATGTAAATTATGGATCTTCATGCTGCATGCTTAATTCCCCTTTGTGGATCAAGACCTTGTGATGGTGAAGAGCTTCTTCTGTGCACCTCAGGGCTGTACATTGGGAACTTCATTGTTCCAGTAGGGCTACACTTGGTGGATAGATCTGAGAGGAGAGGTGAGTCAAAGAGCAAATCTAATCATCCCCAAATGATAGAAAAAAGACTAAGTGTACCCTGCCCAGATTAGGGTTATCAGGACCAACCCCTGGAAACAAGCCTGTTGAGGTGTCTGAAAGCGAGCGTCTGGTGACCAGGCCATCTAGGTAATCTGGTCAGGCTCAGCCCAAAAAGGCAACATGGAGCCATCTTGAGGCCGCAACACTTGCAAGATAAAAGGTGGGAGTCAGGTACAATGGCAGTTGGGAGGCAGGCATGTGATGGACAGTCTTAAATGGGCTAGACCCTTGGAATTGAAACTGGCTTTGATGCTTTGTAATTTTTCCTTACTATTTTTACTAGCACCAATAACTGTGAGAACTACTGATAGTCTCAAAACAGGAAGTAGTTTAGATAAATGTGATATCGCAATGACACAAGGACATACACCCAAGTAATTAGGTAAACAATGAAGTCTGCATAGTGGGATCCCTCAAGGATGTATATTTGGCACACATATTATATTTGATGAAATGTCCTCATATCTCTTTTTATATTTGTAGATATAATTTGGATAGATTTGCATGAGAACATATGTAAAAGACTTATTCTAAGTCATGAAGCATAAAGGCAATTATTTTACTTTTAATTTATTGAAAAAAGAGAGAAAATGAACACAACACAGCTTTTGTACAGGAAACATGACTTGGAACATAATACAACAATTCACCTGATCAGTCATGCTTACAAAAGGGCATCAGTGCAGGAGGTAAGGCAGTGAAGTCGAATGGCTGATTTGGATTGTGGTAGTATGTATGACAGACATGAGTATTCAAAGAACATTTGTGTAAAAATTGTTTGCTCTTTAAACATTAAAGATAAGTCAAAGAACCCACACAGTTGTCACATAAACTCAGGAGATTAGGAAAAAAAAAACCAACTTCAGGCACAGTTATAAATATTACAATCACACAGGCTGACATGAATGCTAATATACTTAATATAAGTATAGCATCTATTCTGATGGACAATTTAATTAAATAAGGCACATGGCTCAGTTGATGTCAAACCTGTGGATAAACTGATTATCTAATCTCTCAAGTGGAATTCTTTTGCCAATTTCTAGTTACTGTAGAGGTTTGGTTCAACTCTATAGTTTACTTGGGAAAATGCTGGTTTTTGTTGTAACTACAAACAACCTGCTGGATTGTGTTCACAAGGTAACTGTAATACCATAAAAAATACAAATTATACAAAATTATGAATGACAATTGAAAAACAAAAAGGCTATTCTTATCAGCAAATTCAAACTACAATTCATCTCTCATTTTGTCACCCTTTGGTCTAACCAGTCTACCAATGTAGAGGATGGAGTTGGTCTGGTTGTCCTTCACCAGGAAGATGAATGGATGGTCAGCATAGAACAGCTTGGGGTTCCTGAGTTTTTCTGTGCCAAACACGCTGGTGTCAAATGGATTACCCTCTGTGTCCCATTCCCAAGCAGAGGCATGGAACACATTAGAAAGGTAGAGATCTTTCTTGCCAGAGATGTTGGACAGATCAGCCTTGGACTTGTCCACTGCCTCTGTGAGACCAATTTCTCCCAGGTGTTTCTTTGAAAAGAGCAAAGACAAATCACAATGAATATTATATACAGTAATGGCTTTAGTTTCATTCATTTATTTTCAGTAAGCACCGTATCATGTTCAGGGTTGCGGGTACATTCGGCATGAGACAGGAATACACCCTGAATATGGAACACCAGTCCATTGTAAATCACCATACACACACTCATTCATACCTTGGGGCAATTTAGAGTCACCAATCCTACCAACTGGGAGGGACCTAGAGAACTCCACACAGACAGTAACCCAAGCACAAGTCTGAACCAGGGACCCCAGAGCCAGGAGGTGCACCACCATGCCACCCAATGACCTCCTATGTATATCTAATTAGACTAACACATTGAGGTCATGCCTACCTGGAGATCATGGCTGACTTCCACGCTGACTTTAGGCAGAGAAATGGCCACTGCTGTTTCCTGCAACTTGCTCATCCAGGTGTTTAGCTGATCCCGTGTCAGAAGCTTCTCCAGCCTCTCCAGGGGCTCCACGTGGTAGGGCATGATTAAAATCACACTGGATTTCTTGTGGGCCAGTGGCATGTTGAGCACAAAAAGCTTGTTCTCTTTGTCCTCATAGAAGCCATAAAGACCTGTGCAGACGCAAACATTAGTGTGACCTCTCAAGATTCCTTATTCCTTACCTAAAGGACTGCAATATCGCTTTGGTATAAATAGTTGTTGATCTCACCTGTTCGATGCATCATTTGGACAGATACAGTGAAGGAACGGGACACAAGAAAACCACGGTTGTCAACCATCTTATGATGGAACTTCTCATCCCAGTGAGCTGTGGAAGCACAAATTAATTTAGAGACTGGAGCAGTGTATTGTATTTGATCCTATAAGGCATGCCCAAGCTTTAAATGTCCACTTACGTTTGAAGAACATGGCGTTGATGATCATGGCACCATCTGTATTCTTCACGTCCTTGGTGACTTCTGGTAGCTTGCCGTCGGTGGACTTGGAAGCCCACTCATTGATGGAGTTGATTGCACTTCTCTTGTCACGGAAGTTGATCTTGGAGTGATCGTACTTGTAGTGCTTGTTACTGGTCTTCACAAAGTCATCAGCGAAGGTGACGGAACTGGGGCCATACAGCCTGTTCTTGATCTTCCAGGTGACATTGCGGGCCACAGGGTCACTGACCTCACTCAGTAGCTCAGACAGTCCCATATGCAGATGCTCATCTTTCAGTGCTTCTGCCTTTAGGACACTCTTGACCTGTGAGGCAGTGGAGGACTTTCCTCCAAGGGCAACCAAGCCCAGAGAGGATGCGACCACCACAGGGGAGATCAGGATGTTGTCCAGATCCTTCTCTTTGGCCAAGGTATGGTACAGGTTGAAAGCAAGGTGGCTGCTAGTGTCAGCCAGGGAAGTCGCATGGCTGCTGAGTTTCTTTTCCTCAGCTGAGGAAGCCACGGCCAAAAGGCAAAGAGTAACGAGGTTGGTCACCCACATTCTTGTTTTGTGTTTGGGCAAGTTTGGGAAACTGGAGGAATAGAAAGTACAAAAGAGTATTAGTACCTGTTATTTGTAGTGAAAACAAAATATATAATATTTATGCTGAGTATGTATGTGTGTCATTTGCTTGTATTTCAGTTTTGTCTCAGTTCATTATAAGCTCCATTTGTATTTGTGCTTTTTTTTTTTTTACAAGAAGATTTTGTTTGAAAATTAGATTGCTTTTGTAACTAGGGCATCTGTGTTACATAAGAGAGCAGCGACAGTCCAAACAGGAATGCAAATGTAAGTCTTTTGGTATTTAAAAAGTCACGTTTTCAGATCAGGAAACTGTGTCAAACCATTCTAGCAGACTTAAGAATGCTAATTTTCCTCTGAAGTCATTAATGATGTGACCCAGCATGCTGCATTAGCATACAAAAGGAACAAAAGCACTGCCTGAGGCTATGTCTGAAGACAGCCTTTTCATTTCCATATACTGTATTTTAATGTTTTTGTATGTTGCTTTTTTTCATCAACTGGAATACCTTGAAAGGTTTTCATAGTGTTGTCAAAGATTTCGATTTTCATTCTGAAAGACAAGAGGTGCATTTTGGTAATCTACAGAATAAAAAGGTGCACAAATATTGTTGATTCAGCAGAGCAGGCTCAATTAAAATGAAATCAATTATTTCTGATGTTTTTATCCAGTAGTTAATCTGACTTCTGAAAACTTTTGCTCCATGCAAACTTACTGTATATGCCAACTTGGCACTTCATGCATACACAGGAAAGGACACGTAGACTTCTCCTATTGGCTAGAGAGTCTCAGAAAAAACCTTCTGACCAATCAGAGATGCCATAGTGGAACAGTAACAGGATTCCAGAGGAAGTGCTGTGATTTTAGTGGCAACACAGGACCACTCCCTATTGGTTTCTTTAAATTTGATTGAAATTTTAACACAAATTACACTGCTTTAGAGTTTTAACACAGATTAGTATGATCAAAATTAAAAAAAAAAAAAAAAGCAAAATGTTTTAAAAACACAGGACAAATTTTGTAATGAGTTTATTACAAATTTGTCTAGTCTGATTTTCTTATTATTTTATGCTTCACACAATTTCTTTCTGGTTTAAGGATTCTCAAGGATTCATGTTCTAATTTATTTCCCCTTTTGTAAGAACTTTTTTTTTATCAACATTTAAGAGAAACAAAATGTTTCCTGTCCCACTTATCATACAAAAAAGATAAAGCAAGATCAAAATGTTCAGTAAAAGCAACTCAAATTTTTGCTTCTGCAAGTGCAGACTTCTCTGCAGCCTTTTTATGTACTATGCATTATTTACAGATTTAGTGTTATTGGAGAAGAATCCCCACACTCCGATCTTGAATGCGTATGTATTTAAAGCAAGCAAAAGCAAAGCCTTTGTTGTAAGTTCAGCACAAAATTATAGTACAGACTCTAAAAGTCTTACCTTTTACAGCTGCTCTGATGCTCTGACCGTCTTATCTTGTGCTGACGTCCTGCAAACTAACGGTTTCTAGAGGTCTATATACTGCTGGGAAGAAAGTTCTGGAAGTTTGTGCAGGAATATTCAAATGAGGGCGTCCGGATTTTCTTTGGGAAACTGAGGCAGAGACCTCCCACTGGATCAAGTGACCAGAGGTTCGGAAGTGAGCTTGCCTCTTTGAGGTCCTAAAGCCTCACAGGTCCTTTGTCCAGATTTTCAGAAGGATTTATATCTGAATTTGCAAGACAACAGAATATATGCTATCAGTAATAAGATCAGGATGTGTCATATATGGCCTTGAAATGTTTTAAAAAATATATCTAATACACCATCACATATCGTGTAATGCAGTAAACTGAAGTGTCCCTTTTGCAATTTGAGGTTTTTTTGTTGGACATAGCATTCATATGGTCATAAAAGTCATGCTGGGGAAAATATAGTAGTGAAAATATCACTGATAAATCTGCATATTCTTGAGAATATTTGTGAGATAGTCTGTTACTGCATGCTCAGGCTTGCAACCCCACCCCCGAGCGCAGAGTGCCACGTCTTCTGGCCGCCTGCAGGCTCCCACAACCCAGTGGGTGGGAGCGCAGCAAAAACAGCCATCAACTCCACCATCACACAGCTGCCTTTTCTAGTCTTTTAGACACATTTTTAGCTTTATGGTGATGCACACGCTGCTTTCCTGCACTTTTCTTTATTCATCTTGAATATTCTAGAGACTCATACTACAGTGGTTTAGCTGGATATTTTATTTTAAGCAGCTTTGTGTGTAATATACAGGATACAGGAAGCCATGTGTTTAAATCATTTGATTGTTTTTCCTTGGAAAACATATTGGACATGGTATAGTTGAGTGAAAAAGTTTGTGCACCCTTAAGAGAAAATGGAGTTTATTGGGACAAAATGTTTAGCTGATTAGGTTTCACAAATGGAACAAGATGTAAAAGAATGATAAAGTAGTGTAGGTTAGATTAGGATGTTAATAGTGAATTTCTTTTTTTTGTATTCTCTTTCATATCTTATGAGCAGCTTTTTGATTCTCTCAGTTGTAATATCCACCGTATTCCTCTTCTCATATCTGTGTGCTAACTGTATGATGTGACATTTGCTTCTTCAGATCAGATCTGGAGACTATGAAGCTCAAGGCAAACGACTGTCTTCTTTCTTTTTGTCCTGATTTGGATTATTGTTTCGTTGCAGGATTCACCCTCATTTCATACTTTGAACTGCTTGTTTCCAGTTAGTTATATTGAATGTGGTATATTTTATACTACTTGTTTTATTCTGTTTTTAATCATATTTTGTGCTTTATAATTACATTACATGTTAGCAATTTGTCTTCTGAGCCTTGCCACAAGCATTTCTGAGCTTTCTGTTGATCAATTATTTGTCTTGGAAAGAATTTTTGTGTTTATCGACTGTAAAACAGCAATACCTTTTTCTTTTTTTTTTCATTCTGGATGCAAACATTATCATGAGATCTGCTATCTATTTTAACTTGTTCAGCAGTGGATTAAATTTGGTGCAACAAAATGGATTTCCACCCGAGCCTTTCACAAACATATCAGACCAATCACACATTTGTCAAATCACAACCCCCCAGTCTGAAAAGCCCCAGCAGTGCACAGCCTCCCCCCGGTGTAAATCCTCCAGCCCCTGCGGGTGTTAAACAGTGCAATTCCTCATCCAGCCGATAACAGCGCTCCACAGCTGAACCCACGATCTTCTCACAGCAACGGAGGGGTGTAAATGTAAGTGTAAGTGATGGTGTGGGAGGTCAGATGTCAGAGAAAATTCTGGAAACACACATGGAGTAAGAAAGTAAGAAACTTCTCCGAAGATTTCATCAGTTAAACCACACCTACTGCTGAACATACAGCCTGAGGGAAAGAGTAAGAAACTTGACTGCAGAAAGTTAAACACAGCTCATGGCACACAGTTCTTTCTTTCTCTTTCTTTCTTTCTTTCTTTCTTTCTTTCTTTCTTTCTCTTTTTTTCTCTTTAACGTTAATGATTCCTTTTGGAGGTGAATAATGTATTTATTTCCATCATTCATTATTTTGTTTGTTTGTTTGTTTGTTTGTTTTCTTTCTGAATTTATTGTCTTTTTAAATATAATTTTTCTATTTTTTGGAATATTATTTTTTATTGATTCCTTCCTTTTTTCTTTAATTAACATTTATTTTAATGTAGGCAGTTCTCTTTTTTAGACTTTCTTTCTTTCTTAAATTCCCTTTAATTTCTTTCTTTCTTTCTTAAATTCCCTTTAATCTCAATCTTTCTTTCTTTCTTTCTTTCTTTCTTTCTTTCTTTCTTTCTTTCTTTCTTTCTCAAATTCCCTTTAATCTCTTTCTTTCTTTCTTTCTTTCTTTCTTTCTTTCTTTCTTTCTTTCTCAAATTCCCTTTAATCTCTTTCTTTCTTTCTTTCTTTCTTTTTTATTTTTTTAAATTAATTTTCAATTTTTTGGAATATTATTTTTCTATTGTTTATTACGTTCTTTTTTTCTTTCTTTAATTAATGTTCATTTTAATTTAGACAGTTCTCTTTTTAGACTTTCTTTCTTTCTTTCTTTCTTAAATTCCCTTTAATTTCAATATAATTGTCTTTTTTAAATGTATTTATTACCATCTTCCTTTTTAGTTACTTCTCTTTCTTTTTCTTTCTTTCCTTCTCCTAATATAACAATTATTTTCATATTTTCTTTCACTATTATTTAAAACAAAATTACAATATCGTACATTTACCTTATTTGGAGGACACTTTTATCCAAAGCAACTTACAGCTGAGACAGAATCCAACTGAGACGTTTAGGGTCAATCAGTTAAAGACCCACCGGAGCTCAGCAACGCTGGGATTTAAACTCACAGCCTTCTGCTCAGAGCCACCACTGCTCCATCATACGGCATAGACATTTTACAGAGATACATTATACTGCTTCAGGGAAAGTAGAATTAATAAAATCATTTAGAAATTATATCATCCTCAAACACACACACACACACACACACACACACACACAGCAGTTGCTCTCCTGTAAACCCACTGGTGTGTGTGTGTGTGTGTGTGTATTTTAAACACATTGCTACTGATTCTCCTGAACTACTGCTTGCCAAACAACATCTCATTCCAGCTAAGCTCCTCTCTTCTGCTAGTGCTTTTGTAAACCAGCACTAAACTGTTTCAGTGCCGTGTTTAACCCACATTTAATCAGTTTCAGAGTTTAAATGATGCCTGTTCATGTGTATTCATAAAGTGTATAGACTAAAGGACAAGACGTTCTTTAAGCTTTGGGATAGCTGCAGCATCGAGGGGCTGCACACAGTATGATGTAAGACGTGAGCAATGTTACGCTGGTGAATATGCTGATGTAACTTTCTGCTGAATTACAGTTTTTTTCCCCCCAGAAATGTCATGAAAAAAGCACTCGGTTTCTACGAGAAAAACGACGAGGCAGCAAAAGCACAATCTGCATACAGTTTTTATTAGTTTTGTAGAATTCAGTATGCATTCTGACAATAGTTCTAGAAAGAGTAATGAAATGAGCGCAATGTAATTTAGTAAAAATAATTGAATCTAATCACCTTATAAATAAAATGCTAATTAACAACACCCTCCTAGTTTTATTATTATTATTTTTATTATTATTATTATTATTATTATTATTATTATTATTATTATTACTGGGGGTGGGGTAATCCGTTACGTGTAATGTGTACATTCTATCACTACAGCTTCACTGCTGGATTTGGATTTTTTGACCAAACAAACAGTTTGTGTTACGTAAGGAATAATCAATAATCAATGATAGGGTGCTGTAATGAAGATGAGTTACTATTACCATCCTGAAAGCTGATTATTTTCCTATAATAGCATATCACAAAGTGGTTTATTCCCCTTATACCACAGCAGTTAGCCAATGATTATCATTTTTACTCATTAAATAATAATGTCATACTTTAATCCATTTATAAAGGTTAGTTCCTGTTATCACTTACGTTATAGCAGCGATTAAAGGGCTGTTTCATAATCAGGGGAAACTTTTCGGGTCCACAATAGTCCAAAAACCAAACCTCAGATTTTTGTGTTTCTCTGCTGCCAA
>JAOTRR010000056.1:27775020-27787733 GCA_028570945.1 Gogo arcuatus
TCAATCTCATCTCTCTTGCTTTGTCTCCAAACTGTCCAACCTGGGCTGTCCCTCTCATTTACTTGTTCCTAATCCTGTCCATCTTCTTCACTCCAAACGCAAATCTTAGCATCTTTAAGTCTGCTGCCTCCAGCGCTGCCACATTTCTAAATTTCTAAATCAGGTGGAAGGGGAGGTTTACTGGACCCCCAACACTGAACCGATTTCAATCGTTTCTGTCCCGAGTAAATATTTAGACCCAAGGAAATGCCTGTATTGAAGTGCTGTTGACTACATTGCTTTATTATTCATATGTTCTCTTTAGTTTTAACTTGATTGAAAAGAAGATTCATAAGCTGAGATTTTTCTTCAGAGTAAATATTATGTTTGAGTCTAATAGCACTATGATATTAGTGTTACATAATTCCCAGTAGTTTTAGAAGTGTTATAGTGAATACAGTGCCTTTAACTGATGTCAGAATTATGTAAAATACAAGAAATATTGGATTGGCGACAGGGGCAGGTGAAGGGTGTCACTGGAAGCCCCCTAGTCAAGCAACTGCACGTTAGGCGACTTCAACTAGACAGTTGATACAGAATTTGGATCTGTCGCGTGCGACAGCCGAACCGAACCAACCTGCTGTACAAGTCAGTACGGTGGTGTATTAGGGCCATTGTAGGTTTTGGAGAGTAAAGTTGTAAATTTACGAGAAAAAAACTCTGATATTCTCTGAGATTATAAAGTCATAAATTTTCAAGCAAAAACTCAAATTTGAGATAAAAAAAGTCACAAATTTATGAGGGGGAAAAAAGTGATATTCTCTGAGACAACAATCACATGATTCCTGGCTGCAGTGCATTCTGGGAACTGTAGTTGAAAATCTCTTGGCGCTTTATTCTTTTGTATTGCGCAATAGACAAGGAAAACCTGCATTTCCTATAACTGTCCGCTCAGCCGTGATGTCTGGTGTGACATTGATCCAACCTTGCAAAGTGAAGCGATCCGATTCCTTTCAGAAAGAAAAATACGCTATTTTTTTCGGAAATTTGCGAGTTTTTATAATATCAGAGAATATCTGTTTTTCCTTGAAAATTTACGACTTTAATCTTGGAAATTCTGAGGTAGTTTTTTTTTTTTTTTTTTTTTTTTGACATTATTTATTTATTTATTATTTATTGCTCTCTATTTTTATTTTTATTTTTTAACCTACACTGGTCCTAATACACCGTCATATGTCAGACTAAAAATGTGTCTACAAATGTTCCAGAAATGCGTCAGGTGTTTTGGCCTTGATTGCAATTCAATGATTGACTCCAGAATTAGAATCATTTTATTCGCCAAATGTACAAGTACACAGCAGTCTAACTTGGTGGATCAGCACCAACATAAACAATGTGCAAAAGGTGTGTAAACATTCAGACTAACAAAAAGTGCAGACACAATTCCTGTACAATAACCACAAAACAAAAAACACATACAATACAATACAACACAATACACACAATAAATACAATACAGAAACCAAAATCACAATGTCTGGCTAGAAATATACTATATGGCCAAAAGTATGTGGACACCTGACCATCACACCCATGCGCTTGTTCCCCAAACTGTTGCTACAAAGTTGGAAGCACACAATTGTGTGCAGAAATATGTTTTTCTTAAATCTCCTTCTTAAGCTTATATAATTTTGACATTTGGAAAAACCTATATATTTTAATAAAATTAAAAAAAAAACTAATCAGTGTAATGAATGTTTTCAACAAATAGGGCATACATTTGAATAGTTTCTGTTGGCTTTCCAGTTTCCTAAAAATGCCCTTGATGACTTAAAAATAAAATAGAAAATATAATAGAGAATTATATATATATATATAATGAATAGCTTTAGTTTATAGCCCTCAAAATAAAAAAAAATGTTGATGTGGATCTGAATCTCCTGCATCCATGAACCAAACAAACCATCAAACAAACAAGCAAAAATAAATAAATAAAAATTAAGCATCTCAGTAGCATTAGGAGTTTGTTGACTTTCTACCCTATATGTTGTTCCACCAGGAAAATGAATGTTGTTCATCTTTAAAACTCTTGTAATGTGCCAGTTAGACCTTAAGGAATTGAGATTGCACCTGCAATAGCTCCTGAAAGTCCTGCAATACAGTGATGATGGTTTCCTGGATGTCTTAATGAATAATTCTTCAGCACTGGCTTGTGTAGTGTATATTATATGAGTCATGAGGACCCTCTCCACTCACTTTCAGCAGTTCTCGTGTGTGTAATCATGACTCACTCTTTCAGTTCCCAGCATCATGTATAATGATGAACACTGTTTCTCTCTCTCCTCTGTTCTTCCAGGTATTTATATAACCAGTCAGGCGAGTGGAGTGATGGAACTGTTCCCATACTGGCCACGACAGCTGCAGGCTTCACCTATATTGCATTTTTAATGGTGAGCTGTCACACTGCCTGATATTCATACCTCTGAGGCACTGATCCTGCTACATTCTGTACATTCACTTTAACACCAAATGAGTGATATTTGTTTAACTACAAACACAGTTATAAATCTAATTCACTTTTTTGGCGTGTATATGAACTGTGTAGCTAGTGAGTAGCCTTAAATGAACAAAAACACAAACAGGTCTTTAGACATTAACATTTACTGAAGGACTTTATAGCATTCAGAACATATCTAAGCTGATGATGCATTTCCCCGAGTACCACTCACTTAGCTAGTGTCCTGAATTACATATAGCTTAATACATATTAACGGCATACTCTCTCTACCCTGTCTGTCACAGTGGTACAATTGAGACAATGATACAATCTGGGGCATCTTTCAGCTCGTGTATGCAGAAGAGGGCAGATAGCACTTTCCTCCAAGCGTGTTTTAAGCAACTGCTCAAAAAGATGCTGTTTGTTGGAAACACGTGTTCATGCTCTGCAATATGAGAGACATGAGAGGGCCGCCTGGTGGGTGGGAATCAACAGATGACCAAATTGGAGAGAAAATGACAAAAAAAGAGAGAATCATGCATATATTAGTGTGATTCTGCTCCGCTTTGGATGTAGCTTAGTTTGTGATGAAATGTCATTTTAGGTAGTTTTGAGTTTGGATTTTTGACCCTTTTTCTTTTTGATTGATAAAATTTTTGTTGATTTCTTTTTTTTTTTCCTCGCCATCTTCCAAAGGAATTTTAATCAATCCTGTCCACTCCTGAAGTTATTTACTACTTGTTTTCTAGAACACAAACAAATGAGTAATTTAAACCACAGCGATGCAAACCAGGTTAAAACATTTATTAAGAATAAATTAATTAATTTGGGAACTGTCCTGCAAGCTTCACATCTGACTTTCTGAATTAAAGTAAAAACCACCTACTTGTCCAAAATCTTTTGTACACCTCTCATGTCAGCAAAATGGGGGAAAAACAGGGGTTTACACAATTTTGCACAATGAGACTATTTTTACTACATTTAAATAATGAAATCACGCCCAAATGCCCCCCAAAACACTTTATTAAACTTAATAATAATGACTAACATTACCAAGTGAACTATAATATGTACAAGATAACATCTACAGTATTTGGCTTCTAATTTCAACAATATATGCAGATCATCCAACTGCTTAACCCATAGACAAACATAATCAATGCAACAAATCAAAAGTAGCTGACTGAGCTGGAAAACCACAGACCTGGCAACCTTAGGAATGTGGTATTGATTTGATGTTTCAAGAAAACCTGTTTGCTGGTTTCAATAAGATAGGATTGAGATGGAATTAATATTACAATGTGCACCTTATTGCTGATAACTGACTACTTGCAAGAATTTTAACCACATTTAGTTTGTTATAAATGAACTCTTCTTATACATACAAAAAAAATTGTACATGATAATTGTATACGAGTTTCTTTTTGCTAGCTTTGAATGGGATATATTAGTAAAATAAAAATGCAACATGTATGGTATCATTGCTAACTGCGACTTCAATGACTTCACGACTTCATGTATTTTATTAGTTGATGAGGTTTGATGATTTTTCTGCGTTGTTGTGTTGCAGATTTTAGCACTTTGTCACATCGCAGTTGGACAGCAGCTGAACCTGCACTGGATCCATAAGGTGCGTGTTACCGAGCAATGTGTGTGAGAAAGCTGAGAAATCCACCACTAATCAGCACACAAGGTCATACTGTGTCAAGGCCTCAGTGAATTGATGTCTCCTGTCAATTTACAGAGAAGACGGATGTTCATACACATTGTTTTACTCAGGTGCTTCTATCGATCTCTTGAAATTCATGATATGTTTGTTCTTTCATAGATCGGAGTGACCGCAGCTTTACTGACCACCGTGATCGGCGTGATATCCGTCAGTCAGATATGGAGCGAGGAGTGGGATATCTTCTCAATCTCTCTACGAGTACGTACACCGTATTCAGTCCCAATCTATGGGCAGATTGTTTGGGATGTTATCACAAAACTATTACAGTTTCAAGCCCTGATTTAATGAGATGCCAAATAATGAGGCTAATTGATGTTTGATATATTACACATAAATTTAGAGGGCATGTTGGGGATAATTTACAATATTTATTTACATAAATTATGTTGTGTGCAAAGTACGGGAGAGGAGATTAATTTAAATGATTGATAGTTGTAGTTCATATCTCCGAGACTCCAGGAAGAATAGAACTGAATCTGTAAATACATGTCGGGTATAATGCTGATTAAAGACATTGAAATTGGTTTTTAAAAAATCACTAAGAATGTAAAATTAATATTTGCACGTTATATTTGTTTTGGGCATTCCATGTATAAACTTGCAGCAAGTCATAAATATACGTAGATCCAGCTTTACTGTGGTACCAATACACCAGAACTTTATGATCATTTAGAGATTTCGAAATGTAGTTTTGGGAAACTTTAATATAATAAAGCCTTTCTTTTTCCTTCAAAAGGAAGAAACAGGCTCCCACAAATTTAATACCTGCCCTTCTGTCGTATTAATGTGTTTTTGGCATCTGTGGTGCAAACATGGAGCAAGTAACCAGCTTTATTTTGGTTCAAATAAGAATTCTAAGATTATTTGAAGATTCGGATACTGGATTTGGCTTTTATATCATAATGCCTTTCTTTTCTTTTTCTTCAAACGGCTGAAACGGGCTTCCACAAATTTAATACCTGCCCATCTTTCATATTAATTTACACAGATCACAGATCTGTTCCTAAAGGAACTTTTCAGGCTGCTCTGAATCACACTGCGTGGGATAAATTGATATTTTCATTGACATCTGTGACATTAGACCTTTAAATAGAAACGCCCTGATTATGTACTATTTAAGACACACAAAACACGTTGTTTTTCGAATGCGATAGATGCAATCATCTATTGACCTCGGCTTGTAAACACATTTTTTGGGAAGTTTAATCAAGTTTGCATGCTTTTATATAAAGTTTTTACTAAATCAGGGACTCGGTTATGGAATATACAGTATTACTTGCATTACCTTCTGTAATGATGGTTAGTTAATGGTCCGTAACTAGTTACTTACCAAGTGTGTGAACTTAGTGGGTGTCTTGATAAAAATCCACCACTGGGGTTTTTGTGGGGTTTTATGCAAGCGATAAAGCATTTAAGGGCATGCTGTTAGAGGAAATTAACAACAACAGGGTGGGGTGATGAAGCAGAGTTTCTATTACCACTCCTAAGTTGATTATTTTACTAAAACAGCGCATTCCAAAGTGTTTCATTTCTCATATTTAATGTTGTGGAATGTCCACGGTACAAGTTCGTTTCTGTTATCACTTATATTATAGTCATTATTAACAGTTGCTCCCTCATCAGCCTCCTAAAACTCCTCTGTCCTTAAGACTTTCCTACGTCGGAAAACTTCCTGTTACGGCTTTACGTCTGACTGTTATAAAGAGCTGACACTGGAGACTCCTTCCAAAATTGTTAAATAATCATCTCCTTAGAGAAAATTTCATATTAACAATTGCACGTTTTCTTTTAGTCTGTTTACGTGGATCATCAACCATACAAGTTCCTGTGAACGAGCTGTTACTAATGAACTGACACTGTTAGAATCAGTGCTGCTGTTTTAGAAAATTAATCGACACCTTCTGACCAATCAGGATCCAGATTTCAATCATGATACGGTATAAAATTAAAATGGGATACTGTAAATCTGTTTCATCACTCCAGTCGCTATTTGACTAAGTGTGTGTGTGTGTGTGTGTGTGTGTGTGTGTGTGTGTGTGTGTGTGTCAGGCCACAGGACCGTTCCTGCACATCGGTGCTCTGGCTGCAGTTACAGCGTTGGCCTGGCTGGTGGCTGGACAAGTGGCTCGATCTGAGAAGACCAGTAAGTCCTTTATTTTCTCACCTCACACTAATACAGGTCCTTTTTTTTACACCACCACATTCCAACATCGTTTACTTACCATCACTGTCTTGCTTAACAAGGGCGCTGGTTAATGTGAAATAATGTTTTCTGGAATTTTCCCTCTACATCCGTGTTTCCCAATGCTGTCCTTGTTGAGTTTTAACCTAGTGCTAACATACCAGCTGCAGTTCAGGGCCGTCAGCTATCAGCCTCTGAACAGATGGGGTGTGTGTCAGATTGTAGTAGAAACTCTACACTGTCAAACACAGAACTACAGGAATGGAGCACAAAATACATAATTTTGTCAATGTTACATAGTCTGCACTGTCTCCACTGCACTGTTGAATTCTCTCATCTGATTGGTCAGAAAGTGTGGATTAATTTTCTCTAACAGGAACTCTGACATTAGTGCAGCTGCAAATCACAGGTTTAGATTAGCACGCTTGTTGTAATACGTTATCGTTTCCATAGTAACGGCTCATTCACAAGTACGTGTGGTATGTTAAATTGATTAAATGTCATGTTGTTATTTAACAAAGAAAAATGTACTGAAGAATCACTGAGATGGTGAAGTTTTCTGTGTTTATGGAAGGAGTCTCCAGTGTCAGTAATAGTCAGTAGGTTTCCAGCCTCAGGACATGTTGCACCTTCCGGTTTCGTTTTTTTTTTTCTTCAATAGAGAGAAAAAGGGTGAGGGAACAACTGTTGATAGCTGCTTTAACATAAGTGACAAGAAGAACTAACGTATTTCATGGACGTTCAACAATTTTTACGCGTAATCGTTAAAAAATAATAATATGATGAATCTTTCTTTTCTTAACAAATTAAAAAGAAATGGTAGCATTGGCAATTTGCTGTGGTAATTAACTTTGGTGTGGTAACTGTAACTCTGCTGTTTTATTCCTTCCTCAACAGACAATTTTCTTTCCTATAGCTATTCCTGTGTGTTTTTATCACATGTGCCATTTGATACACGGTCACTTTAATTGGCATCTCAGTAAATCATGGTCTCAAATCGCAATTTAGTTCATGACAGAATCCAGAATGATCTGTCCAAAGCAATATGTGCTTTGCTTTTACTCCTTATGTGGTTTGTTTACGTGTAGCTTTCTTCTGATTAAACTATGACAGATTATTAACAGATGATTAGCATGTATTCAGTGTAAGTGTGTGCCGATGTTAAATCTGTGGTGTGTGTGCTGTAGAGTTTCAGGTAATAGTTCTGCTCATCTACCTGGTGGTGCTTCTGAGCCTGTACCTGACCCCGCTGTCCATCACATCGCCCTGCATCATGGAGCGACACAACCTTAAAGCACGGCCTGCTGTCATCGGCCAGCGCGGAGCTCCCACGGTAAGTCCAGCAGTTAGGCAAGACTTAATAAAGATTACTGTAACTTTGTAACTGTAGGTGAAATGAAAACACCATTTTAATTCCTGTCACAATTGTTTGTACACATTTTCATCTCTTGTTCCAGACTAGCATGGTTGACCGAGCTTGTGAAAGATTTGATAATTAGCTGATCTGGTTTATTAGGGATCTGAAATTAGGGGAAAACAGAAAAACATATTTAGGACAGAAGCTGAAAGACCTGCTCTCCATGGATGTGTGTGTGTGTGTGTGTGTGTGTGTGTGTGTGTGTGTGTGTGTGATAACATTGAATACAACATGAAGAAAATCAACTTCAGTGCCATACAGGGGGCAGGTCAGGGCTCGTTTCTGTTACTTACACACAGACAATACACCTCTCAGTCAGAAGATCCCGTTTATGTAACCTGAACTGCAAATGTCTAGACAAACTGACAAGGCTGTTAACCTCTACAGAAAATGTGCACGTTATAAGGTTGGTAGATGTTTAGATCAGCCAACTGAGAAATACATGGATGGATAGGTGGATGGATTGGAAGGAAAGGCAGAAGGATGGGTGGATAGCAAAATGGATAGATGGGTGGATGGATGATTGATGGATAGAAAGGCAAATTGATGTGTGGAAAGATGGATAGGAAGATGAAATGGATGGATGAACAGAAAGACAAATCAGTGGGTGGATGGAAAGTTAAATGGATGGGTGGATAGAAAGATGGATGGATAGCAAAATGGAAGATGAATGGGTGGGTAGATGGATAGCAAGATGGATGGATGAATGGATTGATGCATAAAAAATTAAATACATGGATGGAGAGATGGATAGAAAGATGAATGGATGAGTGCATTTAGGTACAGATGAATGGATGGATGGAAAGCAGGTTGGATGGATGAATGGATGGGTGGATGGAGAGATAGAAAGCTGGTCGGATAGAGGATAGATACAATGATGGATGGATGGAAAGGCAAATAGATGTATGGAAAGATGGATAGAAAGACAGCAATGGGTAGATGGAAAGATAAATAGATAGGTAGATAGCAAAATGGATGGATGACTGGGTGGGTGGATGGATAGCAAAATGGATGGATGGACTGATGGATAAAAAGGCAAATACATGGATGGAAAGATGGATAGAAAGATGAATGAGTGAGTAAATGCAAATATGGATGAATGGATGGATAAAAAGATGGATGGATGACTGTAGATGGCTGAATAGATAGACTGGTTGGATGGAACAACTGATGGATGGACAAATAGTCAGAAATGATGGATGGATGGATGGATGGATGAGAATAGATAGTATATTGATTAGATAGTTGGACTATTGAACAGATGGAAAAATCACATGTCTCCTCTGCATACTTTTTATATTTATGCCTTGGGGAAATGCCATAAACCTGACATTAGGGCTCAGTTGATGTTGCTATGAAACCTGGAATTGTGCTGTTAGTCATGTTGTTGCATGTGAATAAACCGATTCCTGCACGAAGCCTCCGGGACCTTCCTCCACTGCGAGTTATTAATGATATCAGAATACTATAAAAGATTTAGGTGCTGCTCATCTTCTGGGGGAAAAGGCAGGGCTGAACACTAATCATACCCCTTCTGTCCATCATGCTTTCTTTTTCCCTCCTTTGCTGTTCACTCCCAACCCCTAAGGTCACTTTCTTACTTTTTATTTTACTGCTTTTTTATTATTATTCCCTTCCATCTACATTGTGTCTGCTGCTTCCTCCCCTGGCGCTTGATCTCCCTGTGTTTGACTGAACTGTTGGATTGAAGGTTAACGCTCCCCATGTGTCTTTTTCCGCTTCCTGTCAGCTGGCTCCGGAGAACACGCTGCTCTCTTTCCAAAGAGCTCTGCAGAAGAACGTCAGCGGGTTGGAAGCTGAGGTGGCCATCAGGTAATTATTCATTTATTCTTTCACATATTTCCTGTCTGTCTTCCTCTGGCTGAGTAAAGTACAGATCAATACACCATTTAGACTTAGAGAAGTGCGTGTGTGTGTGTGTGTGTGTGTGTGTGTGTGTGTGTGTGTGCTCACTGAGAGGTGGGTTTAGTCATGTCTGGATGATAGATGGATAAGAGGATGGAATAAAGGAGATGAGCTTCAGGCAGATACAGAAAAACTGAAAGCATGAGTGTTCCTGAGAGAGCGGAGGTTCTTGTGTGCAGGCAATCCTATATATTCTAAATCTCCAGACACTCACTAAGCCATAATAAATGAGAGTTATTAAAGCACACAAATGTGCAGGAGACACATTTTTTTCCCCAAATGTTCATGGTTTTTGAGCATATTAAATGGAAAGTATTCATTTTATCTCATTCATTTGAAAACAACGTACTGGTCTGTGAAGGTTTTTAGTCATCAGGTTCACTTTAAAGCCAGTTAAATAAGAAAAAAAACAACATGATTGCGTGGTCCGAGGTGAAGTGGAGTTAACCTTAACCTTAACAGTAAATTAGATTATGTAGAATATTTGCCATACAAATCCCTATAGAAATGATGTATTAGAACAAGTGCATTAATATAAACCTGTGATTTGTAGCTACACTACTGTCAGAGCTGCTGCTATAGAAAATTAATCAACACCTTTTTATTTAACACATTGATGCTATTTCTCATCAGTAAACCTCTTCACAATAGTTGTCGTTAATAGAAACATTCACGGGGCTTCTGCCCGACCTGAGGCTTTGTCCATCATGGGGCTTCAGCTATGACTTCGTCCTCGCTGGAACAGTTTAATCTGTTGTCGGTTAGTGTAACTGCTCTCTGGTTGTAGTCTAGATGGAGTACCATTCCTGATGAGAGATCGTACCCTGAGGAGAACCACAGATGTGAGCAAAGTCTTTCCTGAGAGACAGAATGTCGATGCCTCGTTCTTCAACTGGACTGAGCTGAGCATGCTCAATGCTGGCCAGTGGTTTCTAAAGGTACTCAACTGTATGAATGGATGGATGGATGGACTGATAGAAGCCTGATGGATAGATGGAAGGATGGATGGAAGGATGCATGGATGGATAGGCAGAAAGATGGGCAGATGGAAAAATAATTGGATGGATGGATGGATGGATGGATGGATGGATGGATGGATGGAAAGATAAATGGAAAAATGAGTAGAAAGGCAGAAAGATGGATGGGCAGATATGGATGGAAGGATTAACTGATGGATGGATGGATGGATGAACCAATAGATGAATGGATAGAGAGGTGGATGATTTAAAGATAAATGGATGGATGGATGGATAGAAAAGCAGCGAGATGGATGGGCAGATATGGATGGAAAGATAAACTGATGGATGGATAAATAAATGGAAATATAAATGGATTAAGGGATATAAAGGCAGGAAGATGGGCAGATAGATAATTGGATGATGAATGGTTAGATGGAAAGATAAATGGATAGATGAGTAGAAAGGCAGAAAGATGGATGGGCAGATATGGATGGAAAGATTAACTGATGGATGGATGGATGGATGGATGGATGAACCAGTAGATGAATGGATAGAAAGATGGATGATGGAAAGATAAATGGACAGATGGATAGAAAGGCAGAGAGATGGATGGGCAGATATGGATGGATAAATAAATGGAAATATAAGTGGATAGAGGGATAGAAAGCCGGATGGATGGATGTATTGAAAGATGCAGTTTCTTTATTCCACCTTTGCTCTACTGTTGTGTTGACTGAGACGTTTTTGGTGTTTTTTGTCCTGCAGGATGACCCGTACTGGACGGTGCAGTACATGTCTGAGCGAGAGCGCTGGTTAGTGGGGAATCAGTCGGTGTGCAGCCTGGAGCAGATGCTACAGCTGGCAGCCCGCTCCAATCACTCAGCCCTATTTACCCTCCGCAGACCTCCACCAGGGCACCCACACCACCTGAGCTGGGTCAACCTCACCCTGACCACCGTCCTGCACTCGGGCATCCCTCAGCACCTGGTGAGGCACATGACTGACTTCCTTTATTTTCATAATTTAAAAAAATGGGCATTGATTTTCCAAATAAGTAACAAAAGAACAAATAAGTCATTAATTTCCAACAAGCACTCAACGGAGTTATTGTTTTTCTGTGTCTGAATTTCAGATTGTGTTGAATTGAACATCTAGTGCACTATGCAGTTTTTATACCTCTTTATGCTATACCTTATGTAGTGAGCGTATATAGTGAGCAGATAGCAATTTGATGAATAGAGGAAGTTTGGCCTTGTGCAGCACTGCCCCCTGCTGGTGAAGTATGTGTTAATGTGTGGCGTGTGACGTGTGTAGGTGGGATGGAGTGTGGACTGGGACAGAGAGCTGGTACGGCAGGCGGCTCCAGGCTTCCAGCAGATCTCCACTAACATACAGACGCTGGAGAATCTTCATGAGAAAGGCATCAGCAGATTATTGCTGCGCTACAACCATGTCAGCGATGAGGATATACGGTGAGCTGTTCACCTACACACAGTTATGGTTGTGGATTTTCAGATTTCCAATCTTTCCCACTTCCATGATATTTAAAAAAAAGCTGATAATTATTTATATTAAAAAAAACTTTATTCTTACTTCTAGACCTTTATCCTGTTTATTACGCTTAGCATAAAGTTTATTTTATTCTCTCTTTTTTCAGATCTATGTTCAATAAACATTTAAAATTCACTTTCCAGTAAATCATTTTTTGTTGTAATGATTGATTGTTATTAAAAAAACAAAACAAAAAAAACACCATAATGTTAGATAGATCTTCTGCAGACATTTCCATGAATAACATATCAATTCATGCTGAAAGATGAGCTGCTTCTGTCCAAGTCTGACTGTTTGTTTATCATATTTAATGATTTTTCAAGATTTCAACAAGAGACACATCCAGGTCATATCATACTTTTTCATTTATCTCGTTACTTAAAGCAAAACTTTAACATCATCTGAAAGGAAGATATTTTTCTTTATACTTAGTGATTTTATCCACTAAAACTATATACATACATACACATTTT
>JAOTRR010000056.1:27868864-27881422 GCA_028570945.1 Gogo arcuatus
GTGTGTGTGTGTGTGTGTGTGTGTGTGTGTGTGTGTGTGTGTGTGTGTGTTTGTGGGGATTGGAATAACCAGCAGTTTTGATCTAAAAGGGCCAAATGGTTTCCTTTTGGTTACTGAGGTTTAGGTGTTAATGTTATGGTTAGGGTTAGGTGTAGCATAGCATTAATTAGCTGCATTATGCCAATAATTATGTCACTGGAAGGCTCTTATAAGGATAGTAGCCAATCCCGGGATCAGACTACATGATATTTTTGTCTTTCATGATGGTCGCTGTATCAGATTAGGCAATCATAATGTCATAAATTGTTGTTGTGTCTTCGTCAGGAGACTGGCAACACTACAACAAGTTTGACCTCGACCAATCATCGTTTATGTCCTTGCGTGCCGTCGGGGAGCGTCAAGAAATTGTTGATCGTGGCTATTGAGGAACATGGTAGGAGTTTTCAAACTAGGCAAAAAAATACAAAAATTCTGACATGCTAGATTTTCTTCGGGGTGTCGTGGGGCGTCCCAGGCGCCACATCGCTGTACTTCGATTATGTCACAGTACAAGGCCTGGTTGTTGTTCTTGATGTTCACATTCGGGCCTGACACTGGAAGTTTGTTGTCTACGACAAAATCGTGTCAAAATCAAGCTGAATTTGTGTCGTCTGATCCCAGGGATAAGACAAACACACATCTGTGTCTGTGTGTGTGTGTGTGTGTGTGTGTGTGTGTGTGTAAGTGAGGAATTGAGGAAGTAAGTGCTGGACCTCCTCTGTCTCACTTAACCGTGTAAATCCTCAAGCCTGTCTCCTCATCTCATCTCATCTCCTCACCCAGAGGAACCTGAGCAGCACAAACAGCTCTACTGTCGCTTTAAGACTGCCGGCTGCGCAGCGTACAGGAGGAGTGGAGTGTGTGTGTGTGTGTGTGTGTGTGTGTGTGTGTGTCTGTCTGTGCGTGTGTGTGTGTGTGTGTGTGTGTGGCAGTGGGATGCCTGGGATCACCGATCCCACTCGATCCATCGCACGACTGCTGGAGAAAATCGGGTTGGACTGAGAGTTTATCACTTTAATCTGACATTGTGCGGCGGAACAAAGGAAGAAAGAAGAGGAAGAAAGAAGAGGAAGAAGAAGAAGAAGCGGCGACGTGGACGCGGCGGTGGCGGGGACGCGCATTTAAAAAAAAAAGAAAAGAAAGAAAGAAGGAAAGAAAGAAGGAAAGAAAGAAAGAAAAGACGCAGCGGAGGAATGGCATGGGAAGCCATGTGAGTGAGCAGGTACGGAGCTGACGGGTGGAGAAGTGGGTTCTGAATTATAGCTGGATGGGTTCATGAATGAATGAATGAATGAATGAATGGATGGATGGATGCATGGATGGATGAGCCGCGCGCGCGCCTCCACGCACAGCCCAAGCGCCCAATGCGCCATGCAGGCTGCGCTCGCGCTCGCGTATCTGCGGAGCAGATAAACAACAAACCCCTGAATGCCACTCAGCCTGGACAGAGCCTGCTGTTATTTTCTGTCTCTTGTGCGGTTCTCTTGGGGTTCTCCTGTGCGTTACTGTGCGTGTAATCCAGTGTCTGAGAGCAGCTTTGGGCTGTAGGTCTGACAGGAGTGTGATGTTCACACAGTCACACAGATGGCATGAAATCCAGACAGCATTCATGACAAGACAAGACAAGACAAGACAAGACAAGACAAGAGGTCGCTTTAGAATTAGAATTATTATCTACTGGTATCACTTTTTTATGAACCAGATCTCTAATGCATTCTTAATGCATTCATAAAGATTTTTTTTTTTAAATATATAAAGCATTCCTACATAATGCTTCCTCAGGCTTGATATAAATCTCTATTCATAAAAGCACACAAAATATTCTAATATAACAATACTGTACTGTATAAGGATTGTGACATAATGCATTACAATGCACATACAGTATTTTACTTGTTCCTAGCATTACCTGCCAGACCACTGTTATAAAGCTTCATAGCACAATGTAACGTAACACAAGACATTATACCTGTTCTTAGGACTATTGGTGCAACCACTATAATAATGCTTTATAATGCTTCATAACAAATGCTCTGTTCATTTACATCATTTATTTTCATTGGAAGTGAAGAATTAATCATTATTAAATATTAAATATCAAGTGAGTAGAGCCATGATTTGAGATCTTAGTTTATATAAAGCATTGAAGCCTGATACTGTGTTGTTATAACATTTCATGTATGTATTTATAACATTTATGGACAGATATAGAGGGTTATGTCAAGTCAAAGTGGCATGTTTTGAGCTTTGAGTGTATACAAAGCATTATGTGAATGAACGTAACATTTGTTATAGAGCATTGTAGGCAATAATGCTAATATATACCAGGTCAAAGATGTTTTATAATGCATTATGACACTTTGTGCTTTATAATATGCTGTCATAGCATTTTGTGTGTGTGTGTGTATGCGTGTGTGTGTGTGTGTGTGTGTGTGTGTGTGTGGGTGTGTGTAAAGATTTGTGTACTGTTCACTGTTGTAGGAGCTTAGATCAGGTTAGAGTGGAGGCATGCTTAGAGCTCGGAGTCTATATAAAGCACTATGTGAATGAACATAACAGTTGTTATAAAGCTTTATAGCATAGCAGTGGTCCCATCAATAACTCTAAGAACAGGTTAAATATGTTTTATAATGCATTATGACAGTTTGTGGTATAAAGCCTTTACTATTATAACTGTTATAACATTTTATGTGAACATACATGAATGCATACAGTTATAGAGGCTTATGTCAGGTTAGAGTGGAGGCATGCTTAGAGCTCTGAGTTTATGAATGAACATAAGATTTGTCATAAAGCTTTATAGCACTGGTCTCACACTGAGAACAGATAAAATATGGATCATAATGCATTATGTCACATGGTGCTTTGAAGCTTCGTTACAAATGTTACATCTTCAGTGGAAGAGGAGCATTAAAGATTACGTGAATGAACATAGGTTCATAGCAGCACTCTTGCTAATAATGCTATAAACAGGTCAAACATGTATTATAATTCATTATGTCACTTTGTGCCTTATACTATGCTGTTATAACATTTTACGGGTGTCTTTATGAACATTTATGTACAGTTATAGAAGCGTCTTTCACGCATTATCATGCATTATGGATGTAAATCTTTATGAATGCACTTATAATGCATTATGGACACCTGACTCATGGAAAGTGTTGCCGTATTATTTACTCCATTTAAGGAGAGAGAGTAGGTCAGTGAGTGGTCAAAGCTGCAATCATTGATGGAGTTATTGATCCTGTGTTAGGGATACTACTCCATTTAGTCTTGCTTTAATGCAGCTACATAACTGAAAGGTGTTCTCAGTAAGCTACTGGAACATAAGTCACGTCTGAAAATACGCATTCAAACCTAAGTCATTAAATTATCTGTCATGTAAACGGAGTATTGCATATAAATGTCATTTTAAACTCATTTATTAAGTAATAAATCCAATTATGGCTGGGAAATATGATAATATGATAATATGATTATATGATATGGTATGATTCATGTTGCACTGCATTAACATAATGCACTTTTTTGAGTATTTTGGGTATCATTAGGATTTATAACCTTACTGTTACTGACTGTCAAGTTTGGTGGGGAGGTGGAAAAGGTTATGGTTTGCGATTTACAGTTATATATAATAAGTTAGCATTTCCCGATTTTTTTAAATGGTTTGCTCCGTTTTTGCGGTAAGAGCTTCCACACACTGGCACTTTGTACCTAATTACAGATGTTTTCTCATACATAGCTACAGTAGCTCTCTGGCTACCGTTACCTTCGTTCATGCTAAGAGGTTAGCGAAGATGTCGCGTAAGTCAAGCACCCAGAAAAGAAAAGAAGAAAGAAAAAGAACTGGATAAGTCAACGATGTGTATAAAGCAATATTTAATATTGCGTTTATATAATGCAGTTATATATAATATCAATGAGGTATTAGTTTACATTTCACAGGGTGTGTGGCCTTTTTTAAACACTTTGTCCCAGGCAATATACCAACAACAGGTGAGGCCTGTAACAAGTAACTGATTGTAACAGACATTTTTCTTGCTAAATTTGCTCGTTTTTTTGCAAATGTTAAATGGAAAAAAAAAATCTCAGAACTTGGCAAATTGTGAAAATGTCTCAAGGTATCATGATGTTGCAATATGTTAAGATGATAGACTTTTCTGTCTCTTCTAGGTCTCATTTAGTCAGATTTAGAAATTGAATTTTTTTTTCACTGTAGTGAGTAACAGTTTGTAACAACTGACTCATTTTTTCCTTCTTATTCTTGCTTATTGAATAAGAATATTCGTATTCTTATTCATGGTGTTGATATTACAATATATCAGCATGGTACACTTTTCAGAGTGTAAGCAATGTATGATTTATAACACTAGTGTTATTTACTGTAACAACTGACATATTATTTCATCTCCATTTTCTTGATAAATTTGTTAATTTTTTTTCCAGATATCACAGTTGAGCAAAACTAAATATCATATCGATAATTGTGAAAATGTCTGTATATTACCAAGATACACTTTTCAGAGTATTGTGAGCATCATTAGGATTTTATACCTTCATTGTTACTCACGTTAACAAATAACTGATTGTAACGACTGATTTATTTTCCCTCATTTTTCCTTCCAAAGTCTTTGAACTTGGCAGTTGGGCAAAACTGAGTATCGAGATTATGAGGAAACTGTGGGTAAATGTGTTCCAAATGTGAAATGAAAACATACGTATTTGAACTGAGCAAAACTACCGTGATTCAGTATCGACTATTGTGATGAAATTTCTTGCTGATCCCTAAATCACGTCATAATGAGTTAAACTAGTAGCGAGAATGATCACAGTGTTAAAACGCTGATTATCACAATAATAACGGCGTATGGATTACGTATAGATTTTTGTCGCTGAGACTTTATTAACTTCTTTATATTTCCACTCAGAATGGAGCTGGAACTGAAGTAAATGCCAATAGGTCAGGGGTCAAAGGTTAACAGGTCACAGAGTTATTAGTTCAGGTGTTAGTAGATGGCGCTCTTCGGTTGTGGAGATAAATTGCGAACCTCCCAGTACAGATTTGGTGTTGGTAAGAAAGAACTCAGCATGTGCAATGGTACTGATGATGCTTTCACGACTGTTGTGTTCTCTTTAGACTTCTTATAAATAATGATTAAGGAGTGAAGTGTGCTCTGGTTAATTGGTCTATATAACCGACTTATATAGACATACAGTAAGTGTGGGATGAAGTATTGGCTTGTAGTGTTGTGGTTCGTCTGTGATATTTCACAGATATGAGCAATTACCCATAATCCCTTTCTCTGTGTCAAGAACACTACAGCAAAGTTGTTTCCCAATCACAGAGAATTCATGATGAAAGTACAAAACTGACTCAACTTTGAAGAAATTGTAGATTAGCCATGCCTATTTAAAACATAAACATCTTCATATTCTGAGAGAAAGTTTCAAGATATCGTAAGGGTTATCTTGAGCTTTTTCTCTGTGTCAGCCAGTGTTGAACATTGGCCATGTTGGATGTGGACGGTCAAGGCCTAGTCGCACTTATAGAGTCAGTATAGCGTAGCATAGCATAGCATAGCTCGAACAACAACTAGCGATTTTGTCCTTCGTTTTATAGTGATATTGTAAAGCAAGGAACCCATAACTATCCCAAAACATTACAGTGGATGTCGAAAATCAAATCAAACTAAAGAAAGTGACTAACTAGCATCTGAAGGAGTTGGAGAAATATTTGCTAAGTGTACTAGCATGATGGCTACTGTAGTTTCTATGACATGCCATTGTTACATAAAGTGTTTTTTAACGTTTCATAGTCATTATTAAAATTTCTTACAGTGGATGTAATGAATACTGTTTATTTTCTGTGTGATGTCTGGAGTTTGATGGCTATAGTGGTTTTACGATATTATATACAGTGTTAAAGTATTGTCTGTCGATGGGGTATTTTTTTGTGAAACTGGAAACCCATATCTATCCAAAAAGTTGTTTTCTTTTTCTTTTTTTGGATAAATATAGGTTCAACACTCAAGGAACATTTTTTATAGAGTGGATGCTATTTCTGTCGTAAAAAAAAAAAATCAAAACTGACAAAATGTTGAAGGAGTTGCAGAAATATTCGATGAGTACTATTTTTTCTGATGTATGATATCTGCGGTACTCTTTACTCCATGTTCCTTCTTCCACATTCAATCTAAGGCTGCAAAGAAAATAGAAATATGCACAGGTTAGTTATTTTGAGGGCAGAATACAAGGTTTGTGAACCCTTGTGTTGTTTGTTCGGTGGAATTTCCGTTCCACGCATGTTTATCACATGCTGACTTGAACTTACACGGCCCAGGTGATGGGACTTTGACCTTCATGCTGAATGCAATTACAGAGAGAATTAGAAATGCTATTGTGGGAGTGCAAAAGAGCAGTGGGAGTGCGTGTGAAAGGCAGGATGAGGAAATAAGGACAGGAGAAGAACACACTTGCGTGTATGTGCAACCTCTTTGTGCATGCATGCGTTACGGAGCTAATTGTTCTGGAGATAATGACAGACTCGTCTACTGGACGTAAGGTCATCGTGTCCCTCCATCATGACCCGTAATTGATTGATCGTAATGGAGATTGAGCTGCATTATTCATAGTTTTGGAAAAAAGAAGAAGAAGAAAGAAACACAACAGCAGCCCTCGTAGTAAGATCGAGGTCAGATAAATCAAGCGGCGAAGTGCATATGCAAGCAAGAAAAAAAGAAATGACTGTCAGGACGTGTTCTTGTAAACGCCACAGCTCGACGAGAGCATGCCAGCAAAAGATCTTAGCTCTGCAGCAGCTTTTAAGGAGAAGACATTTACAGTAGCTCTCAAATTGGCTCATGCTATGAAGAGGAGGAGGAGGAGGCTGGGAGTTGAGGGGGAGGGAAATAAAGGAAACAAATGCAAGCAAAAAAGTCCTGTATTAAAAGTAACAGCGTAAGCAAAAGTAGAGGGCAAAAGGAAAAGAAGGATCTTAAATCATGTCTCTGGGTGCCAGCTCATCTGTCAGCAGTGCCGCACTGAAATGATTTTTCCATCTGTAGAATAGAAATGTCAGCCCAGGGCGAGCGGGGTGTACCGGTGACATTTTTATAGAGTGGACTAGTATTATACATGCGATTTATGGCGCTTGTACGAGGCGCTGCACTGCACATGCGTGAAATCTCCTTCAGCTTCTTTAACTCAGAGTGAAATGTCTCACACTGAGACACTAAACAAGCACAGAAGCATGGATCAGAGTTTTTCTTGCACACACCAACAGGTTTTTACATCACACTGTATCAGTACGACCAGGTTCTCACTGTATGTCCTGTGTTCTCTTCAACAGCTATAGGAGACCACGGTGTACTCACGCTCAATGATTTAAGGTTTATTTTCCCCGTCATTATAATAACAACAGAGTGTTGAAAGAGATAAGACGCAGCTCAATATGGCTCTGACAAACAGTTCAGTACCTCATGTACTCAAATATATCAGAATTCAGGACACTGTAGGAGAGGTGGGGAGGAGGAGCGGCTGGGGGATTGATATTGGCCTCTGGGGATTTCTGTTTTAGGCTGTTTATGTTTGTAATGTGTGATTGATGAGTTTGGGTGGAAGCCATATCGAAAAATAATGGCCTTTTATTTTACAATGGTAAATCTGTCGTAGCCTTAGTGCTCCGATGGTCACTACAGGTCTAGGCCTGATTTATACTTCTGCATCTTGGTATGTATCTGCGAGCATAATGTTAATGTGTATATTGGGAGCAGTCATACAACAGAATCCAGGGCTGGACAAGTCATAAATTTTAGCTAGCCGACTGGGCCCCCAGTCTCCCCAATGCACTGCCCAGTCTCATGTTTTGGTTATGCAGAAACCTCAAAGTAATAAAGTGTAGCGTTGGCCAACGTTTCAGCGATGAGCATCACTCGTAAAAGATGTTTGGGTCTAGCTAGCATCTTTATTATTATTATTATTATTATTATTATTATTATTATTATTATTAAATCTGAGCTGACTGTCGTCAGACAGATAGCACCTTGGCTGATGGGTGTAGTGCAGCAGGTGGTGCGATTCAGAACATTTTCAGAATGATATTTCTGCAGTTATAGTTACATCACCATGAAGTATATAGAAAGTTTAAACAAACAAAAAAATGTTGTTTTGTTTGCAAAGGTCAACCTACACTATACGGCCACAAGTTTGTAGACACCTGACCATCACGTCCATATATACTTGTTGAACATCCCATTCCAGATTTATTCCCTTTTGCTGTTATATAACATTCCCCACTCTTCTGGGAAGGCTTTCCACTAGATTTTGGGGCCCGGCTGTTTGGCTTTGTGTTCATTCAGCCACAAGAGCATGAGTGAGATCAGACGCTGATGTTGGGTAAGTGAGGAGGTCTGGGGTGCAGTCGGTGTTTCAGTTCATTCCAAAGGTGTTAAGTGGGGTTGAGTTCAGTCAGGGCTCTGTGCAGGACACTCGAGTTCTTCCACTCCAGCCTTAACACACCATGTCTTCATGGAGCTCGCTTTGTGCACAGGGGCATTGCAATTGTCATGCTGGAACAGGTTTGGGCTTCTTAGTTCCAATGAAGGGGAATTGTAAAGCTACAGCATATACAAAAACATTCTATGAGTTTGAGATAGAACCACATATGGGTGTGATGGTCAGGTGTCCACATACTTTTGGCCACAGAGTGTACTTTTCCACTGGGCAACAATGAATGGGGAAAAAAAAATACCCTCTGCTTGTCCCATAAAAAGAAAAGTCTAATGTTTCACCAAAGTGAGGATGAAATAAGGGGTGGCTGTGATAAAGTGGTGTTTACACTATAATAGTGATATACACAAAGAAATACTGTCTCACAGTGTCCTGATTTTTTTTAAAAAGGAAAAAAAAAGTTGCATGTTTTCTACTTGTAGGCGTGAGTGGGCTAAAAAAAATCATTTGAACAAAGAATTTGCCTGAACTACAGCACTGTAGAGTCGAACAATGCGTTGTTGAGATTTTGGAGGTGTGAAAGTTGCTTCCTGTACATGGAGAACTATTTCATGAAAGCGAAGAAACCCCCAGTTTCTTGGTCATCTCAGTTTTCTCCAGTTAAAGAATAACACAGTAAGTTTTAAAGGAGGTGCAGAAAAATGTGATGAGTATATTTATTTTATGATGTAGGACAGATACGGTAGTTTTTACTATACTACATACAGAATTAAAGTTGGACAGTCATCATCATTTTTAATTCAGTTCACTTCTTTTGGTTATGCTGGAACAAAATATCATCACACGAATAATCGTACAAGGCCATCATTGAACTTTTTTAAAAAAAATGAAGCCTTTGGTAGGGGTAAGTTGGACCAAAAACCAACTTTTTTTTTTCTTTTGCATTAAAATATCAACCCAATATCAAACCACAACCACATGATATGGGCAAAAAATAGTATTTTGTCATAAGATTTTATTATGTTATATTATTATCATGGAACAATGTCATGTATTGAGAGTCCTGACTCCTGAGGCCTGAGTATTACATGATTGACACGTAATATATTGTAAACCATTGTATGAAACCATGTCTTTCAAATATATAGTCACCTTAAAAGTACCAGAACAGCTCAAATTCATATAAGGACCACAGGAAAACCTGGGTAAAGTCATGTTTGAATATATAATCATTATAGTTACCATAAAACGCTATAGTAAAATCAATGTGTTGTTATGGTTTACCAAACACTACTATAAAGTATTACAGTAAAATCCTGTTAGAATCATAAAAGCCTAGTAAAACACACTGTAAAAAAAAATCTGTAACTTGGAAAATGTCTACCAGTAAATGTAATTGCAATGAAAATATTTACACATAGAACATATTAAACACTAAATAAAAGTGTTTCAGCAAATGCATCAAAATTTATTTGGCTAGCTAGAAATGTAGAGATGTGTTTGGTAAAATATCATATTTAAAAATTTGTATAAAGCTAGGCTTGGAAGCCTTGACAATTATTTCCGTATTTGTATACAATTTATTTTACAGTATTTGTGTGGCGGTTTGGGAAAACCAGTCGGATGTCGCTGTTTTGAGCAAAATTGGGGTTTGACTGCCTATTGGCATCATATCTAAGCCAGCTTAACAAATGCGGTGGTAAAAACAATCAGTGTGCCGAAAGATCTGCCTCAAATCCAAATCCTTGCGAGCTGTGAAGTGTGATTTTCTCACACAATGAACGTCAGGCTTTGATCAAGTTGTTGTATAGCTACATGGCATAGTGAAATTGATATTGATATTCTCCATTTTCAGGTTTTGTAGGTAAACAGACTTACCTTACATACAAAATGCTAGAGCGTTACTTCACATGCATGTAAAAGGGAAACATAAGCAGAAAAAGTAACAATTTTATCCTATAAACGGAAGGGATTTCCCAGCCTGGCACATATTCTCCATTTTCATCTGTCAGATTTACCTGACTAATTTTTTTTCCATGTCAGCCTTTCATGCACAGAGTTCCTGTTCTTTCACCCTGTTGCTAATGGATAAAGGAAGAAGTTTGCAGTAGGTTACTCTGTGGCACTCTCAGTATAATTGAGGGATCGAGAGGACACAGTAGGGGTTGTGCTTAAATTGGACTTAGGAGTGTTATTCAACGGCATCTTAATTTAACCAGCCGGCAGTTATATTAAGCAAAGCCCAGAGAGGAAAGTGGCTCACTCTGAATGCTAGCCATTCTACACCGATGCTGAGACTTTTGAAGGTTACGGGCTTGTCTATGGTTGGACCCTGACGGATTGATGTATGTCCCCTGTCGAGCAGAGGATTTCCGAGTCCAAGGCTGCCGCAGCGCCGTTCTGTTCGTTACGGGTGGGGTGATGATGGTGGGGGGAGGACTGTCCTTCACAAACTTCTTAACAGGTTGTCCTTTGCGTAGCTCAGACAAGGGCATTGTGTCAACTACAATAAGCTGAGCTGTGGAGCACTTCACCCTACATAATCATCCGACTCTAATGTAAGTGTCCAACAATCACATTCGGCCCTGTGAGAAGAAGAGGGTGGGGATCGGCGGAGACGTCCCAACTTCATTACCTCTTGCTCTTTGAAGAGCTTTTTTAGAAATTAAATTTACCCAGCAATTAACTAAAAGGGCATTTTTTTTCAGAATTTATGAATGACTGAAAGGATTGATGTATGGTGAGCGACAGAGAGAATATTGGCATGTATTGAAGTGGGGAAAGAAGAGAGTTATGGATTTACTGCCATGTTGAAACATCTCTTGACATGTAACAAGGTTGAGGGGCGGGGCATGCCTGCATGTTCTGCGCTGATCATAACTTCAGACATTGGTGTCGATATGTTTGTGATGTGAAATGCCACCATTTCCAATATAAAACCGTCCAGAGTTTGAATAGACAGGAAGCTGACTTATTTTACTGCTTAGTGGTTAACAAAATCCAACTAACCCTCAATTTGAATTTGGCAGTCCTGCGTATTCTTTAGAATTAATTAAATCAAATCTATTAACCAAACTATTAATCATAACATACAATAATGCACGATCTTTGAGTCATGGATTATATTGTATCTAAATCAGGATTCTGAGCACCACCTGTATCCCAAGTCTATGGCATGGCAAGAGTTCTGTGGTTCCACAACACGAATCAAACTCGAATTCCGGCTCATACTGACTAGCAGGACAAGATCATATAAATTCAGCTTCGGAAAACACTCCTTTGGGACCTGTTCCTATTCACCCTGCTGAATCTGCTGAAGGTCAAATTCATTACGATACCAAAGTCTATGGACTTGAGGGAGAAATCACTAACAAGCCACACATATTGAATGAGGCTGGCTAACCCTGAGTAGTCCGGACATGTGGGCTCGTGTGTATGCAGCATGCCAATAAGAAACCACTCTGTTCATATGATCAAAACTGTGGGTGCTGATCCTATATAAGGTACTTTACAGCATCTTTCCAGCTGACAGTGCAGAACGGTATAGTGTGGTAACAAATCTGTGATCCCACATTTTGTCTTTATTGCAATGCTGAATTTGGTTACCCTTCATCTCTGGGTACTATGTGTAAAAAAACAAACAAACAAACAAACAAACACAAACAAAAAAAACCTTGGACATGTGAGTGTTGCTAGATATAGTCACTTACGTAAGATATTGTAAGATCTTTGAGTTTCTTGAGTTAGACATTTTAGGAAACTTGAGTTACTTGAGTTAAACTTTTTAGAACACCTGACATACTTGTTAGACATTTTTAGAAGTTTCGCTCGAGTTAAACATTCTAGGACATTTTAAGAGACTGGAGTTACTTGGGTTTGACATTTTTAGAAACCTTTGCTAGTTGAGTTAGACATGTTAAGTTCAGTTATTGAGTTAGACATTGTAAGAAATCTGAGTCACTTGATTTACACGTTTTAAGGAATCTGAGTCACTTGATTTAGACATTTTAAGAAATTTGAGTCAGTTTAGTTGAACAGTTTAAGAAATTTGAGTCACTTGATTTAGAC